>SRPY01000429.1:0-28110 GCA_018360145.1 Claviceps africana | reverse complement strand
AAAGAAGACAAAGAAGACAAAGAAGACAAAGAAGACAAAGAAGACAAAGAAGACAAAGAAGACAAAGAAGACAAAGAAGACAAAGAAGACAAAGAAGACAAAGAAGACAAAGAAGGAAGATTAAGAGAAGGAAAAGGAAAACAAAGAGGAAGAATAAAGGCTTAGAAAATGAATTAGAAAAAAAAAATACAAGACGCAAACACCTGCAGCGATTTCCGTGCGCGCTGCAGGGTAGGCTCAGCACAAGTGGTCAATTCTACTCGTTTCCCTGCCCTTCACCACCACCACCACCACCACCACCACCACCACCCATCCCGTACAAGCCCTCCTCCTCCATGACGCGCCTCACCCGCCACCCAACCAAGCCATCCAGCTCACCACCACCACCACCACCACGCCCAACCACATCCCTCACCCGCGAGCTACTCACGAAACCGCCCCCCCCCTCAACAAGCTCAACCCTCGCCGCCCACGCAGCATCCCCCCCCATCCCGCCCAGCGCAGTTCCCAGCCCTTCCACAAACGCCCTCTGCTCGTCCTCCCCCCCGAAACCGCCCCCCGGCCTCACAGTAACGCGCAGCCTCGCGGCGGCGAAGAACCCCCCCAGCGACGCGCGCATCCCCCCCTCTCCGGCGTAGTACCGCGCGTCCAGCATCCTCACGAGGGTGTCGAACCCGCACAGGTAGACGTGCTCGGCGGCGGCGGGCACGCACCGCGCCTTGTCCCCGAAGAGGGCCATCTTGGTCACGGCCACGTCGACGGGCACGGGGGCGCCGTCGTCGTGCAGATCCCGTGCTAGGGCCTGCATTAGGCGCAGCCGCGGGGCTAGGTCGCCCGGTGAGCCCTTGTCGGCGTTGCGCACGGCTAGGAGGAGGAGGAGGCGGGTGTTGGGGCCGGCGGCGTGGATGGCTGAGAGGGCCATGTGGGCGTGTGCTGTCGTGGGGGGGTTGAAGCTTGAGTCGAGGACGATGAGCGTCTGGGGGGGGTTGCGGGTCGGGGGTGGCGGTGTCGGCGTGCATGTCGTGAGGATGCGGAACGGGTCGGGCGACGAGATGAAGGCCGCGAGGGAGCGCGTCACGGATGGGGGCATCGTTTTCGCGCGTGTCTGTTGTGATGTCGTGTCATGTCGTGTCAATGGCCGTCGTGTGCTGCGCTCGGAGACGAACGAGCACGGAAACCACGCGTCGGTTGCTGCCCCAGGCGCCGCTCTCATCCACCGGTGCTGTACAGTGTCGGAAGTATGCATACAATACAGTACTTTGGTACATACATGTACATACTTACTTACCCTGTAGGTAAGGAACGTACATACATAAGTGGTATCTACTTACGTGAGTACTCGAGCATGTTGCCAAGGTCCTGGATTTCCTCCCTCATACTCGTACATACACGGATCCGTCGCGCCCAACCACGGCAAACCGTCTCTACGCCCCGTCATGCTCCCCGTCCATGACCCCCCTCCCGAACCACTTGGCCACCGTCCCGAACCGGTCCTCGCTGCCCTCCAGCTCCGCCCGGAACAGCTCGTGCTTCGTCGCCGCCTTGCGCTGCTCCTCCCGCATCTTCCGTATCAGCTCGTTGCCGTCGGCGCACTGCGGGCATTCCATCTTGCCGCCGTCGCCGCCGTTCCCGTCGCCGTTCCCGTCGCCGCCGTCGCCCACCCGCAGACACCGCCGGTGGAAGCTGTGCTTGCACAGGAAATGCACGGCCGGCAGGTCCAGGCCCTGCCCGCAGTCCGAGCACCGCGTCGCCTGGAAGACGGCCGGCTTGGCCGCCAGGTCCGCCATTTCCGCCCGCCGCTTCTCCGTGTCGCTCCGCAGCCTCTCCACCTGGCGCCGGTTGTCCTCAATCTCCCGGCGCTCGCGTAGCATCGTCTCGTAGAGGTACGGCTTGATCATGCCCATCGTCGCCACGCCCCCCCCCGACGACTGGCCCACGAGCGTCTGCACCACCTGCAGCGGCGCCATGAGGCCGTCCCGGTCAATCTTGGCGAGCACCTTGGCCAGCTCGTCCGGCCCCGCCTCCTCGAGCACCCGCGGGTCCGACGTGAGGTAGGCGAGCGCCGCCGGGTACAGCCGCGGCTCGTCGGGCCCGTACTTTCGCAGCGCCTTCATGGCCCCCCTCGTGTCCTTGGCCGACGTGTAGCTCCGGAAAATGTCAAACAAGAGGCCCGCCTGCTCCTTGACCAGCACCGAGCCGTCGCCAAAGTTGGACAGGTCCGACAGGAGGAGCACGTTGGAGCTCTCCATCGGCACGTCTTGGCCCTCAATCAGCTTCCTCGCCTTGGCCTCCCATTCTCCCCCGTCCCGTCCCCTGTTCTCGCCCGCCTTGTGGAGGTACATCTCGAACAGCGTCGTGTACAGGTCCGACCTGTCCGTGGCCTGGAATGCCTCCTCGTCGAGACACGCTTCGAGGAACGTGATGAACTCGTCGGCGTGGTCGATGAAGGACGAGAAGGCCGTCCGCGGCGCCGGCACCGCATACTTGGCCGGCCCGTCGTCTTGCTCGCTCGCCGCGAGCCCGCTGTGCCCCAGCTGCTTGCCGTTGGCGCTCGCCGTGCCCGGCGTCGTGACCGACGATGTGTTCAGGTACGGAAACGGGAGGTAGTTGGACAGGTTCTGCACGGCACTCGCGGCGCCAGACGTGAAGCCCCCGGTGAGCGTCGCGGCCGCCGTTTCATCCGTCACCGGCGTCATTGTTCTTCTCGGTCGGAACCTGCCCGTGTAATAGAGCACGAACAGCTTCGTGGCCTCTGCTGGACAGTGCTCAATGAGGACGCGCGCGTATTTTTTCATGCAGGGATAGGCCTGGTCATGGTCAGCAAGCAAGACTTGAACAGCCGTGCTCTCTCCCCCCCCTCTTTCACACACACACACACACACACACACACACACACACACACACACACACACACAAGCAGATTCAGACTCACCACCTCGGCTTCTTGCCGCCAGATATAGTCCAGCGCCTCGGCATAGTTCCGCGAATCCTCAATGAGAATGTCGACAACCAGCTCCGTCTCACCGTGCCGCTTGGCGAGGTAGGCCGCCTGCTCAAAGTACCCGCCCTGCCGACACATGGCAATGGCCGTGTCCAGGTCAAACTTGAGATCCCCCGGCGACTTGATGAACTTTTCCAGCTTGTCAATGTCCTTGAGCTTGGCGTAGCAGTTGAGCAGCAGCGTCGTGTGGTCGGCCGTGGCCTTGCGATGCTCGTGCAGTTGCTCCAGGTATTGGATCAGATTGTGTATCCGTTGTGTGTCGAGAAACTAGTGGGAATTCGTGTTATTTTTTTCCATTTTCGAAACATCACCCAAATAAATGTACAGAAAAATAAAAAAATAAAACAAAATAAAAAAGAACAAATCCTACACACCTTGCGAATCACCTGCGACGGTTCCGTCGTGTCAATGGCGCGAATATACTGCACCATGGCCCCGTCGTAGTCGGCCTTTTGGTACAAGTGGTCGCCGAACTTGCGGTATATGGCCGTCTGTTGCTGCCCGTCCATGCCCGAGCTCCGCGCCAGCTCGATGGCGAGGTGAAACATGTTGCGCTGGTACAGCATCTCCAGCCTCTGCTGTAGGGGCTTCTCGTGATATCGAAACACCTAACATGCACCAGTCGTCAGCCGCCAGGCCATCGGCAGTGTCTCGTTGTCGGAATGGCACGAATCACACTCAGGTAGCCATATATATATACATATATATGCAGGTAGGTAGGTAGGTACCTTGCCCTCCTCGGTCACGGTAAACAAGTCACCCCAGACGTCAAAGATAAACCTCACCGGCGACATCATGGTCTCCGAGTGCGCAATGATCCTCAGGTCCGGCTCGAGCAAAACGAAACTCGTCGCGCTAAACAGGTCGTCGCTCGCACTGCCGCCGAAGCGGCGTCTCATGCCATCCGCGTCTCTCCCGTTGGCCCCCGACGGCAAGCACTTGAGGGCCACGTAGTCGTCGTACACGGCGACCAGCATCTTGGGAGCCTCGTATGCCCGGGGCGGTCCTCGCCCGTCGAGCGAGTAGGTGTATATGGCATCGTCCCTCGCCACCACCACGTCGCCCGTCTCCTTGTCGAGCGCCATGCAGCCCCAGCCACAGCCGCTGTCCTCGACCGTCTTGGGGGGCAGGCCCTGCCCCTTCCTCGAAAGGCGCAGCCGGACGATGCGCGCCGTGGTGGAGATGAAGAGCGTGGTGAGCTTCTCGTCGGTGGCGAGCTGAACCCCCGTCACGGGCTCCTCCGACTCGTACACGATCCTCTGCTTGGTGCCCAGGTCGTGGACGAGGTCGCCGCGGATCAGCGTGACGGACCCGTTGCCGAACCCCACGGCGATCTGGGACAGGTCGTCGGACGCGGCAAAGGCCGAGATGGGGAACTGCCGTCGGCCATTGTTAATGGTCAGGCTGCTGAGGCAGGTGGGCATGTTTGTCTTCTTGACGAGCCTGTCCAGGGCCCAGGCCTTGAGGACGGGCTCCCCGCTCAGGTCCTCGGCTACGGTGACGAGGAGGCTTGTCCCCTCGACCTGGCGCATCTGCGTGACGCGACCGGCGTCGTGGGCCTGGAACCTGCGGACGACGTTCCAGCTCCGGCCCATGATGGTGACGGTCCCGTCGTTGCCGCCGACGAACATGCTGTCGGAGCCGGCGCAGATGCTGGCGATTCCATTGCTCTCGAAGAGGTGGCGGGCGTCGTCATCGGAGAGCGAGACGCGGGAGACTTCGAAGAAGTCGAATGACTTCCACTGGCCGGCCATGTTGTCAGCTGCGTGCCGTGGGCCACGGGACTTCGGAGGGCGGCGAGCCCCGGGATACGTCTACATACCGAAATCGCCATGTCGATGCATCAGTCGCTGCGGGTGCTGCGACGACGTCTGCGTACTTGGATGGGCTGCGAGTACGTGGTCTGGTCTGGTCTGGTCTCGGGCACTGGTGAGGCTTCCGTCATGGTCCATGGATGGGCCGCTTCGTTGTTGCGAGCACCAAGATGACGACGGCGGCACGGTATGCGGCACCACGTCGAGCACTGTGAATCGCACTGTGGACCCTCGTCTTGTCCAGTCAGGTTGCACGAGGCGCACGAGGCGTGCGTGAGACAGCAAGACCAGACGAACCAGGTTGACACCCGCTCCTGCCTTGCCAAGCAAAACCATGCTCTTCATTTTGCCTCGTCACATTCCGTGTCCTTGCTGAAACTGTTGAAAGCTACTTGTATGACAATAATGATATCCCTCTCTTGGGAAAAGGAAAGCAAGGAAAAAAACAAGAAAAAAAAAGAAGAAGAAGGAAAAAAAAGAAAAGTCAAGTGTGCAGAGTCCAACGACTTCCTTGGCAGCTCGTGCACAGCTGGGTATCTCTTGTATGTCACCATCATCTCATCCATGTCCACACGCCCGGTCCGCTCCGGCATCAACATCGACCTCAGTCTTGTAATCAAATGCAAATGCACATGCCGGCCTCATAAAAACCCAAAGAAACTCCCCGTGCGACAACGCCCTCGCCCTCGCCCCTCGGCCACTTCTACAGTGGGTTCGGGTAATTCCAAACATGTTTGCCATGGAAATTTGGTGAGAAAAGTTTCGGAATCACCTACGACCCACAGTGCTTTACTCATAACAACCTCGAGGAGCCACCTCCCGCCCTTCTTCTCTCGTCACTCTGCCTTGGCGGCGCCGCCGCCATCTCCCTTGTCCTCCTTGGCAACAATGCTCTCGGATGCCTCGAGCGGAGTGGCCAACGGACTCGCTGCACCCAGGATGTTGCCACTGACGCCGTCCGCTCTCGCTTGGCCCGGACGACCGTTTCGGACGCCAGCCCCTTCGCCTTGTCTGGCCAACATGCTGTTTCTTTCATTGACAATGGCTGGCACCACCCCGGCCCCGGCGTAGATACTGTTCCGCTCCGGCCCTAAGCGCGAGCTGCTACCGTGCAGACCCGACGCCGTCGCCATTCCTCCTTGCTCTATATTGGAGCTAAGAACGCTGAGAGGGAGACTTTCACGACTCCCACCCCAGAGAGAAGAAGGCGCCAGCGCCCGGACCGATGCATCCGTGTCCATGGAACGGCGGCGTCGGCGCTTGCTGGAAGAGGCCAACGTCAGGATGGAGGCGTTGTCGGTCAAGAGATTGTTTGCCGTGGCCGTTGTATAGGTTGTCGGGTTGCTGGCCTGCGCCATGTGCGAGGGAATGGCCGACGCCGGGGGTGCCGTCGGAAAGGGTTGGCTGAACTGGATCGACTGAGTATTGTTGCTGCTGCTCTGCGGTGCCTGGACGTAGGGCGCCTGGCCGACGGGAGCCACGGATTGAATCGTCGTCAGGGTTGTGGTGAGAGATCGGACGGACGGCGCTGGGCTGGAAAAGGTGCTGTCGCCCCCCCTTCGCCCGTCCATACCACCGCCAACAGTTCGACTCGTTCCCGCCAGAGAGCTGGCTGCTCCGTGGCTCGGAGCCAACGATCGCCGTGCTACGTTTTCCGTCGACGTTGTGCCTGCCGTGCTTCTTCCTCCGAGGGTTGTGGGAGCGATGCCATCGACGGAGCCGTGCGAGGTTGGCTCGAACGAGGTGATGCTCCCTGTCCGAGCAGTTATGAAAGAGGGCGAGCTTATGCCGTTGGCGCAGCCGCGATTTCTGATGCTGCTATTGCTCGCTGGGCCGTTGCCGAGGCCCTCGTTGATGTGGCCCGACTGGGGATACGGGTTGTTCAGCTTGTGTCCGCGTTTCGTTCTCATCTGCCGCTTGGGTCGATCGCCATCCGAGGAAGATTTGAAATGTGTCAGTTTCTTGACCCATGTTGAGAAGGGCCGTCGTCGATGGGCCTGTCGGTCTAGAAGGGCAATACGGGCGCGTACGCGGAGAGTTAGCCCGGGCTCGCTTTTCGGCTGCCAGAGAGGGGGGGGGGGAAGCGGCAAGGAGAGCGGCCTACCATGTTGCTCGTTGGTCTTGTCAGCTGCTGCCATGGCAAGAGGATAGCCTCGTGACGGCGAGGTGGCGATGAAGAAGCTCGGGCCGGCGTTGTCGCGGTACAGCTGTTGGCCGCCAGGCGTCAGGCAGCGTCGCTTGTAGAAGAACGTCTGATGCGTCGTGGGCTTGGGCATGGGCGACGGAGAAGGCTGTTTCTCACACGTGCCGGCTGAGTGGTACCGCAAGCGTCGGGCCAGCCTGTTGAATGCGTCTGGCCGTCTGGCCGTCTGGCTGTTGGGTCGTCTGGCTGTTGGGTCGTCTGGCTGTTGGGTCGTCTGGCTGTTGGGTCGTCTGGCTGTTGGGTCGTCTGGCTGTTGGGTCGTCTGGTAGTCGGGTCGTCGGGTCGTTCGGTCGTCGGGTCAGTCGTCGGGTCGGGCTGCCACGGTCCTAGGCCGAGGAGAAGACGAAGAGATTGCTGGAGTGCGATGATGGTGCGAAGGAATGTCAAGGAAGGTGACGGACGGGTCGGGCTGCAGTGGGCCGGTTCTGGTTCGCCAGCCTCGGTGGTGGTGGTGGTGGTGGTGCCGCAAGTGTCTGGACTTGCAGGGACATGCAGTTAGTTGCCTAGGTACCTAGGTATAGTGGGTTGTAAGTAATTCCGAACATTTTGCACCACAGTTGTATGGGAAAATGTTCGGGATTACCTGGACTCACTGTACCTAGTTGCCTGACCAGTGTGACCCGTTGGCCGACCCGCATCTCAATGGTGCCAGAAACGGCCTGGCATGTGGCATGTGCTGGAGCGACGCACTATCAACGCCACTGTCGTGTTTGAAGCCGATCAAGTACCAGTACCCAGATATAGTACCTTGATATCTAAGGTATCTAGGTACTTAGGTACCTCAAGTACCTGGGCACGCGGCAAGAGGTACGTCAACGTCACCTGATACCGGGCAACATTCAACATTCATGCTTTACAGTACCCTCCAGCTTGGAAGGCACGGTGCGTGCAGGAGGCACGTGACGTGCATCGGGATCACAGCACCAGGTCGGAATGCAGCCCCGGACGCACGAGCACGCCATGGCCACGAGTGATGCAGCCATTTCTCTGTCTTGGTTGTAAATAGGCTCTCGAAGCAGGAGGCAACATGGAAGCCATCATCACCACACACTAACTGCACTGTACATGGGTTGCCTGTACACTGACGTTTGCTGTCTCACCGAAACATCCACCAGCAACGGCCAGCTACCACCACCCGCACATCCGGAAGGTGCAAGCATGCACAGTGCAGACAATCACAATGCACACATGCACGACGCACACACGCGCATACGAGACATCATCGCCGAACCGCTTTGCCATCCGCGCACACCAACCCTTGATCCAGGCCACCGGCTGGAGAAGAGGCCAGGCTTGGTGTCAGCCTCATTGACGGGGACCCTTGTCGGCGTTTCGAATCGGACCCCAAAGCGATCCAGCACCTCCCGCGACAACATGGGCATGTTCGTACCATGTCCATCCGGCCACTACCCAAACACGCCGTTGACAGGATCAAGTCGTCGTCGGCCGTCACCTCCCTGAACGATGTTGTCTGTGGGCTGTTGAAAAACTCCCTCGACGCCAAGGCCTCCAAGGTCAACATCAGTCTCGACTTTCCCTTGGGCAACTGTGTCATTGAAGACGATGGGCTTGGCATCGAGGCCCGTGAATTCGAGGAGGACGGGGGACTGGGGAGAGAGTATCGTCAGTGCTGCGTACAACGTGATAGGTTGTTTGTTTGTTTGTTTGTTTGGGGGGGGGCAATGTCTTGACCGAAAAAGCCACGAGACTAACATGCACATTCAGATACGTCCAAACTACCACCCAACCCCAAGATCCACGGCAGCCATGGCCACTTCATTGCCTCGGTGGCGAATCTGTCGCTTTTGACCATCTCGTCCCGCCATCATCGCCATGAGATATTCTCGGCTCTGACCATCCACAACGGCACTGTTCTGAAGAGAAACATCCCCGCTCAGCCAGACCAGCGGCTGGCGGCTTGCGGCCATGGGACTCGCATCGCAGTTCGCAACTTGTTCGGTTCCATGCCTGTCAGAGTCAAGCAGCGCGGGCTCCTGTTCTCGGACCGTGCCAAGATCGAACGGGAGTGGGATATGGTTGTCAAGGAGATCGCTGCTCTGCTGCTGGCTTGGCCAGACGAGGTGTGCGTATTTGTCAGAGAGGCAAATACACAGCGAGAAGCTAGAATCACGGGAAGAAGGTTGGATATGGCGACTCGTACGTCCAGACTCTTTGTCCAGGCGGGCTTAGCCGAGAGCGAGGACCGGGCGTCATCATGGGTGCCCGTGTCAGCGTCGAGTCGCCGCGTGACAATCAGGGGTGCCATTTCGACCACTCCAGTCGCGACCCGGCGCGCGCAGATACTGTCTCTTGGCATTCGACCTGTTCAGAACGGCTTCGGAACCAACATACTCTACGAAGAGGTGAACAAGATTTTTGCGTCGTCGAATTTCGGGGTCGTCGATGGCAACGACATGGGCAGGTTGCAGGAGAAACCCAAGAAGGGCATCGAAAAATGGCCCATGTTCTTTCTCGAGGTGACCATTCTGGCCGCAGATGAGATGGAGCTAGCCACGGAATATGTATTGGGGGACTCGCATCGTAACCTGCAAGCCATCGTGGACCTGCTCAAGGTCGTGTGTTATGGCTTTCTCAAAAAACACTGCATGGGACCAAGACACTCACACAAACCGGACATTAATGGAAGGTCGTCGTCGCACACGCGCCATGCCGCTCAGCATGGTTCGCTTCTTGAGCCCAAGATGGCGCAACGGCGCCTCGCACTGGAGGACTCGCTCAAAAACAGCGGTGCCCATAGCCCATTCGAATCGTGGCACCGTACCAAGATCGGCAGGCCGCCACCCCTCAAGGCCACAGTCGCAGCAATTGACAACCGCCTGACGGAGAAGTCTGCCGAGCAAGAGCAAGAGCCGCCGGCCGCCGCTGGAGAGACGCATCGTCGCCTCGTGGGTGAGAACGGAATGATACTGGGGAAGCCATTCGATGACGTGGATGAAGCGCAGTGTGTAGGCCAGGCTGCGCTTCAAAACGGGGAACGGTCCGAAACCATTGCTTGTCAGACCACGAACACGACGGCCGCCGAGCAGGGTGTCGCCGTGGCCCCCCAAGAGGCGCCAGGAACGACTGATGACGCACAAACACCAGAAACCTCGAAAGCACACCCGGAGTCGGCGCAGCATCAGAAGTGGCTCCAAGATATCCTGGACGGGTGGGAAAACCCCGTCTTTGAAACCACGGAGCCACACATACCAGCCTTGCCTCCGAACCACGACTCCATAGAACGGTGCGTCGAGTGGAAGGGTGACGGACGGCGGAGCAGATTCTTTTCGCGGGAGAATGATGTCCAGTTCGAGGCCCTATCTGTGAGCTTGAGGGGTCGTCTCTCGAGACGTGCGTTGGACAAGGCAAAGGTGATTGGTCAGGTCGACAGAAAGTTCATTCTTTTGCTGCTGCCCCTGCGCACGTCGACACGTGGACCGCCGTCGGAACCGGAACCGGAACCGGAAATGTCGTCGGCCCTGGTCATGCTCGACCAGCATGCTGCAGACGAGAGATACCGCCTGGAGGAGCTCATGTCGCAATACTTTCTGCCGACCAGTCAAGGCGTCGTCCAAGCCGCGACGCAGCGGCTGGAGCGGCCCATTGTGTTTGAGATGTCGGCGCGAGAGAAGGACCTGCTTCGTCGCTGCCAGGCGCATTTTCAGGCATGGGGCATTGCCATAGAGTCCAGGACGGCGCCAGGGGTTACTGCCGTTGATGTTGATGCTGATGTTGATGCTGATGTTGATGTTGACGTTGGCGTTGGCGTTGGCGTTGGCGTTGGCGTCGGTGTTGTGTCGAGTCTTCCGCCGAGCATCCTGGAGCGATGCCAGAGCGATGCCAGGCTGGTCATTGAGCTGGTGCGGAGGGAGATTTGGAAGTTGGAAGAGCGGGCGGCGCCGCCTCGTCCGGTCCACGAGCCGGGAAGGTCGTGGGTGCCGTGTTTTCAGGGCTGTCCTGATGGCATACTGGAACTACTCTACTCCAGGTCATGTCGCAGTAAGTAGCATTGCGCAAGTCCGACGTACCTCTTTGTCTTTTTTTTTTCTCCCGCCTTCTTATTTTTTTTTTCTCTCTCTTGGGTTCCTTTGCAGGTGCAAACTCTCAACGCTTCCACGCTCCCAGGTGCCATCATGTTCAACGACGAGCTCTCCCTCGACGAGTGCAAACGGCTCATCCACCGTCTGTCGCAATGCGCGTTTCCCTTTCAGTGCGCCCATGGCCGGCCAAGCATGGCGCCGGTCGTCGACATTGGCTCCGGGACGGGACGGCTGGGACGGTGGAGCGAGAGCCTGTCCGCGCCACGCACGGCGCGGTGGAAAGAATGGCTGGGGTGAGGCGAAGGCGAAGGTGAATGGTGAATGACGAAGGGTTCGAGAAGAGGAGAAAAGGGCAAATTGCGAGAAGAATGAAGGTTTTTTTTTTTTTTTAAAAAAAAAAAAAAAAAAAAAAACAATGAGGTGGCGGAACTGCTCATGGCGGCACTTGTTGTGTACATGCGCAGAGTAATCGTCTAGTATAACTACACGAATCCATGCACAATAGAGAAACACTACGGTTGAAAAATACGCCGAGGTCATATCGTTGCAAACCGTTGGCATGTCGAGACGGCCAGCGCAGCCGACATGCGCCCCGCAATTCACACGCTCCTTGGCGCGTGCCTCGATGACAGTTGAGATGTCCGATGGCACCACTTAGTATTTCGGATGGTACGGGCCGTGGCTGGCAGCTAGGAGGGGGATGGCGCGTAAGTGAGGAAGCATATCGCGACATGAGATGGTCTAAGTGAGGAAGGATATAGGGTAAAGGATACAGTATAGCTGAGGAAGGATATAGGGTAAATGATAAGATAATGTAAGTGAGTGAAGGATATTAGGGTAAAGGATAAGATGGAGTGTAACTAGGGAAGGATATTCGGGCCAAGGATAAGATACTGTAACTGAGGAAGTATATTGTGGCAAAGGATAGGGGTATACCTATAGAAGCATATCCTCGAGTACAAACGACAAGGAATCCGAGTCCAACTAGCACGGAAAAAAAAAAAATCCCTGGCAGAAAGTAAAGACAAGTAAAGTACACCGCCAAGGAAACAACATGACATTCCCAACTCACACAAAGACAACCCAAAATAGAATGTACCTAAAAAAAAAACTAAAAAAAACTGGCAAAGAGATAACGCGTATAGCGACACAGCCCAATGGACAAGCAGAGCGACAAAAGTCAAAAAGAAAGGTCTCTCCCGCCGGGAATTGAACCCGGGTCTCAAGCGTGACAAGCTTGCATACTGACCACTATACTACGGAAGATGAAATGGTTGTGCGCAACCATCGTAGCTTGAGAGACGGCGTCGCTAAAACAAACTAAGTAGCTCATTTCTTGGTGTGCACAACCAGCGATAGTCGAATCGCTACATTGAGTCCAGGCAATCCCACACATTTTCCCATACAACAGTGTAAAAAGTTTCGGAATTACGTAAGACCCACTGTACATACACCGCTGTCAAATCCCCCGTCGACGCGAATCGAGTAAAATGTATACCACAGGCTACCTATGCCGCACCGACTTTGTACAAAAAACCATGTATAAAGGCCCGAGATGATGCGAGAGAAAAAAGGAATAATAATAATAATAAAAATAATAATAATAATAAAAATGAAGCACACCGAGACATGGATCCGTCATGACGCGCCGTCGCATTACCGGGCAAATACCTTGACGACGCCGTCGCCGCCGCCGCTGACAACCCACCTGCCGTCCTGACTCCATACACACGAGCAGATACCTTCTCCCCGCATCACGCGGTGGCTCGTCATCTCCTGGATGCAGGTTCTCTTTTCCAGACTCCAGAACCGTAGGGATGCGTCGTGGCCGGCGCTGACGAGCTCGCGGCCGTCGGGGCTGAGGGATAGGCTGGAGATGGCGTCGGGGTGTGCGAGCATGTTGTATGTACATTGGCCTGCGGATGGATTAGCAGTTTTCTTGTCTTTTTATCACCCCCACCACTTACCACTATTGGCGTCAAAAAACTTGACATAGCGATCCTCGTGCCCCGAAATAATGGTCCCCTCGACCCCCGACCCGGCCATCGACCGCCCGCCCGTCGGCCCGGCCGACGCGCCTTCGTCCTCGCCCCCCAGGCCGCTGCCGTGGTGCTGGCCGCCCTGGTCCAGCCCCGTCGTCGTGGCCACAATGGCGTTGACGCCCGTCCTGGCCGAGCCGTCGTACGTCTCCATGCTGTCCATGGATCCAACCTGCTCGCCCGTCTTGGTGTCGTAGACAATCACGGCCGCGTCCGAGTACGAGACGACAAACGACTGGCCCGACGCGCCCAGCGCCGTGATGCACGTCGGGCTGGCCTTGGAGCCGTCGGCGCGCGAGATGACGTGCACCAGCGTGTGGTGGAAGGGCGAGTTGGTGGCGATGCTGGCCTGCGGCGAGTTGGAGAAGCCGCTGCCCGAGCTCATCGAGTTGCCGCGCACGCGCCCGCCCCGGCCCGACATGCTGCGATTCGATCCCGGCTGCGGCGAGCTCAGCTGGGGCGGTCCGCTGACGGACCACAGCCGGACGGTCCCGTCGGCGGCGCCCGACACCACCAGGATGCGATCCGAGCTGCCGTACGGGCTCGAGGTCCCAAACACGGCTCCCAGCGTCGTCGGCAGCACGCACAGCGCCCACACCGCGTCTGTATGGCCCTCGAGTGTCGCCTTGGGATCGACCCGTCCCCGTTCCCACACGCGGATCGTCATGTCCTGCCCCCCCGAGAAGATCCAGCCGTCTCCCTGCGCGCGGCCCCCCGTGGAGAAGTTGGGTGCCGGCGACCATGAAGTCAAGCTCAGCACGGATCCGCTATGGCCTCGGTGGGTAAAGTTGGCAATGACGTCGAGGTCCGACGCCACCCCGCCGAGAGCTGAGCCGCCATGGCCGTCGAGCCGGGGTATGTGAAAGCGCTTGATCATGCCGTCGTCTCCTGCCGTGCAAATCTCGGGCTCTCCAGGACTGCCGCCGCCAGAAAAGATGACGGTCCGCACCGTATCCAGATGGCCGCGCAATCCAAACCTCAGCTTGAAACTGCCGCTGTCCGACTTTTGCCCGCCCAGAGCCAGCTCATGCTCGGCGCTGCGCCTTCGGGACATGGAGCTCTTCCTCCTGTGGCCACCACTGGGTACTCGGTTGGGCGACTTGGGGAGGTAGTCAGCATTGGGGAACACGTCGGTATCGGGACGAGTGGTGACGGATTGAGGAGCCTGATGTTGTTGTTGTTGTTGTTGTTGTAGTTGTAGTTGTAGTTGTAGTTGTTGCTGTTGCTGTTGCTGTTGCTGTTGATGCTGCTGCTGCTGCTGCTGCTGAACGACACCTGGTTCGGGAAACGTGCTGTCTGAGAAATCCCATCCGTCGGCATCAGGAACCGGACCCCCCTTCGGTCTTGTCTCTGAAGCATTTTGCACGTCTCCCAACGCCTCGGCGGTATGATGTGGGCCCGCCGACGTGTTCTCATCGACGGAACGCGTCGTGACCGATGGCGCCGGCCAGTCGTTGGGAGCTCCGTACATGGACTGTGGATTGTCGACTGAGGAGCGAAGCATGGTCTGGGACTGGAGGTCTGCTTGTCTGACGGCAAAGCCGGACTGGGCCGCCTGTTGTATCTGAGAGGCCGCCGCGTTTTGCTGCGACTGCTGCTGCGGTCGTGCACCCATCATGGCGAAGTCCTGGATATGGTTCGACGTCGGGCGTTGCTGCATCGGGGGGTACTGCCGTTCCATGTGTTGCGCAGGAGGCATGCCGTATGCTTCTGCCTCGCGCAAGTCCTCCATCATCGGCAGCGGAGGCGAGTCCCGGGGCGGGTGGGGGTTGGCCGGGGTGACCATCAAATACATGAATTCGGATTGACACTGGTCGAGGAACGTCTTGAGTTCGTTTCGGTGCGTATCGTCGTCGGGCCTCGCGACCTCGATGCCCTCGACACCAGGAGCTGTGTACTTGTCGGAAGGGGCTAGAAAGGCGCACATTGATTAATGAAAACGAAAAAAATGAAAAATGAAAATAAGATTTTTCTTTCTCTTTTTTTTTTATAAAAAAAAACAAAGGAGAAGAAAAAAATAAAAAAAATCCTTGGACTGGTAGGCTCGTGTTTCAGCAAACTCACAACGAAGTTTCTCCTGAATCTTGGCAGTACGATCATTCTTGGCCGCGACGTGTTCTTCTTTGGCATCAGGACCCCGGATCTGTTCCGCCTGGTCCTTCACCTTCCGCTCCAGGATCGCGACATATTTCTTGAGAGCCTTTTGCGTGGCGTCAGCTCTCCGTGCCTGGCCCTCGAGGTTCGCTATCCTCCCCCGCATCTCCTGCTTCTCAATCTCCCACGAGTTCCTGTCCCTTTCGTGTCGGTGCCATTCCGTCTGCAGGAATCGCATGACCCCCTGAAGCGTGTACTCGGTCGCCTGAGGTTGATTCGGCCCGTTGGGATGCATCCCCGTGGCCATCTCCATGCCGCCGACGCCGTTGCCAACGCTGGGGCCTATCATGGCGCGCCTCGTCGAATGGGCGAGCTCATCGGGAGCCTCCGCCGGACGAGGAGGAGGGAGGAAGAAGAAGAAGATTAAAAAAAAAAAAACTTGGAAAAAAAAGATAAAAAGAAAAAGACTGAAACAACTATGGCGGGTTGGGCCTCGATTCCGCGGGGGAGTGCTGGTTGTTTGCCAACGTCGTGGGGTATCGCGCGCGCGTGAGTCGGGGAGGGTGGAAAGGGGATTTGTTCCTCGAGGCGCAAAGGCGGGGTTGTGTCCCGGCTGGTTTTGCAGAGCAGGTCGAGCTGGATGGAGAGTTTTGGGGTTGGAGATCTAACGGGACGGAGGAAGGTAGAACGGGAACTCGCGAATCTGCATCCCTAAGTACGTACGTAACTTGCGTACGACCTTGTTTGGGAGTCCCTCTCAAAAAGCTCCAGGTGTGCTGTGCTGTTCGAAGCCGATAGGCTGGGCGGCGAACCAATCACAGACGGCAGGAGCAGGCCGAGGTGAGGCCACAAGGCAGAAACAAAACAAATCTGGATCCGCCCGCCACCCGCCGCCCGCCGCCCGCCGCCCTCCGTCTGGGCACTGGCACTGTGCATGAACTGCGTTGCATGAGCCGGAAATGTTTATGCCGCCGCAACGGGATGGCTGCGTCGAATATGCCTCGCGAGTCGCCTTGCGTGCGAGTCGGAGTGTGCCGCCGACCGTCCAGAGGATTTGCCTGGGCTGTCTTCCTGAGCATGTCGCACGCAGCGGCCGGATTGCTCGACGTGCACGT
Source organism: Claviceps africana (assembly GCA_018360145.1). NCBI lineage: Eukaryota > Fungi > Ascomycota > Sordariomycetes > Hypocreales > Clavicipitaceae > Claviceps > Claviceps africana. The sequence goes on along the minus strand of SRPY01000429.1, from coordinate 11,804 downwards.
GCACCTGCATCGGCGTCACCGCATGAGCGACATCTGCCGACGACGGCCTCTCTTCCATCCATCATCATCAACCACGCGGCATGATCCACGACTTTTCTATTCTGCCTCTGTCTCAAATCGTAGCTTTCCTTTGCCTTTCCACGCCCGAGATGACGCCAAAAAGGCACCCTGTCCCATGTACGCGACTCCTCGTATGCATCCACGTCCCACGTCCCACGTCCCACGTCCCTGGCCCTACTACTACGCCTTCCTACAGCTCCAGCTCTTCCACTTCCATGCCACAGTCCACACACGTCTTGACCGTCATGCCCTCCTCGTTTTCCACGGTGCGACCCCACTGGTGAACGTGCTTGGTCTCGCATATCGAGTCGCCGAATTTGCTGGCCCCCGACTTGCCCAACGTGCCGGCCTGTCGACGAAAGGCATCTGTCCTCGTCTTGCGCTTCAGATCCATGAGCTTCTCCTTAAACTTGGCCTCCTTGCGCTCCCTTTTCTGCGCTTCCCTCTTCTCGTACTCCTCATCCAGGGCCTCGGCGGATCCCCACTTGGTCTTGAGGGCATATTCTTCGACCTGGAACCGCAGGAAGAGCATCATGTCGTGCCAGTGCGACTTGTGGGGGTTCGGCCGAGAAAGATGGGGCAGCAGTTCCGGATCGCGGAGTTCGGCTGCACGCCTCATCAGTCCCAACAACGTCGTAGTTTTTTTTTTTTCCAAAAAAAAAAAAAAAAAAAAAAAAGGCCTGTCACGGCCGGAGAGAAAGAAAGGGAAAAAAGACGCAGGAGAGAACTCACGATCCGTCAGCAGATAATCCTGCTTACACTCCGTCTTGGTCAGGAGTGAATACTTTTCGGGGTGCTTTTCCTTGCACCTGTTGCACACGCAGACGTGGAAGACTTCGTCCCACACAAAGTCGATCTCGAGGCTGCCGCAGTCCCTGCACTTCTTCCGCCGGCTCTCCTCCTCCAGGACACTGAGCCCCGGCTCAAACGGGCCCGCCTTCTGCCGCTGCAGCTTCCGGATGAGCTGCATCCGCTCCCACTCCCGAATGCTCATGTCCCGAGGTCGCTGGTCGCCGGGGTCCTGGCCCGGCTTCTTGGCCCCGAGCACGTAGTTGTGCGGATCATCCTCGGTGGAGAGGAACCCGCCCTTTGTGTCCGTCATGGCGCTCATGTTGAAGTCGACAAACTTGGTGAACTTGCGCGCGGGCCGCAGCGCCTCCTCGGGGCCCCTGTTGCGGCCATCGCGGTTCGTGCCGGCCTGAATCGACGACGACGACGACGAGGACCCGGCGGCCGCGTCGAATGGGCGCTTCCCGTTGGCATTGATGGGCTTCGCAATGTGCACAGTGTCGGTGGCGACGAAGCCGCCCGCGGATTGGGGCACGGTCGACACGAACCCGGCAGCTCGCTGCTCGGCTTCACGTTGGTCTCGGAGGGCCTTGGCCCTGAGCCTGTTTTCTTCCTGGGAGATTGTCAGGGCGGAGGGGATCTTTTTGCCCAATAAACATATGGTGTATGAATACATGTGAGTATTACTGAAAGATACAATTCTTTTTCTGGTGCCGATTTGGTGGCAAGGTGCCGAAAAAAAAAAGAAAAAAACTAAAAAAAACTCACGATTCGCCGCGTCACCTCGGGGGTGGGTGGCGATGCGACCGTCGCAGGAGCAGGATTCGACGGTGGTGTACCAGGTCGCTCCATCGAGGGCCAGCAGAGCGCGCGCAACACGTCAGACAAGGTCGCGGCCACTGGATATCGGCACACTGGATGCTTCGTCGTTTGAGGAACACGGTCGGCTCGCAGGTGCAGGGACAAGTTTGAATCACGGCAGCCGAGGAGCAAGAGGGCTGACTCGTCGTCACTGGTCTCGGATCGCTCGTCACCATGACTGATGTCACAATTCTGGCACAGACATGGCTTATCGATAAGACGGGTGCCGACTGCGGATAGATGCGAATAGCTGCGAACAGCTGCGAACAGCAATGCCTCTAAAGCTTGACGCGAACTATTTATTCTCCTTCTTTTCTTTTCTTTTCTTTTCTTTTCTTTTTGAAGAGACAAAAAAAAAGCGAACAAAATAACAAAATAACAAGATTTTTTTTTTAAAAAAAAACACAGTCCACCGCTTCTCCTCCTACATGCACAACATCTATCCATCCCCAAACCAAATCAAGATACCAACATCACGGCATGCACTGCGACTGAGACGTGGAAATCGCCCGTCTCATCAATGAGCACAAAACTGTACGAGCTGCCAGAGATCCAGACATGGTTCTCTGGCCCGTGATAGACGAAGCTGGTTTTTTTCTTCTTGTTGCTAGATATTCCTTGACGATTTTACGGAACAATTCTAGTCTCGTGGTCTCCCCAACACACCAAGAAAAAAAAAACAATGCCCCAGTTGTCCTCCAAGCGTCACGATTGTCCATTTCCCATTTTTGAAAAATTTTCGCCGACCAATTCCACGCCGCGTGTGCTCATGCCCAAAAACATGTGTCTCGTGTATAGAACTGCATACGACATCTCTTTTACTCCTCCTTGGCACCACCGCGACCCGACTTCTCGGCTGCCTCGACGGCCTTCTTGTCGCTCTGTGCCTGGCCCTGCTGCATGGCGCTCATGAACCCGGCGGCAGCCTTGAACGGGCGCTTGAGGTCACCGCTGGCAGGCTGGCCGTAAATGTGAATCTTGGTCAGGTTGCTCTCGAGGGCCGACTTGACAGGCAGGATGGACTGGATGAGCAGAGGGTTCGTGTACTTGAGGTACAGGTGCATAAAGGCCATGATGGCCATGCCCATCATCTGTCCGCGGAAGAGAGTCTTGAGCTGGTCCTTGTCGTAGGCTTGGATGGTCGTGGTGACGAGCTTGCCCTCCTCCGTGGAGCCCATGGGAGCGGGTTCGACGTACTTGAGAGTGGTCAAGTCTACCAAGGCGGCGATGGTATTAGCGCGAATCCAGCTTGGAGAATTTCGGGGGGCATGGACAGGAACGGCTCACCTTTCTTCTTGTTGATCTGCGCCTGGATATACAGGTACAACAGGGCAATCAGGACATTGCTGCCGAGGTACACGGCGCGGACAGACATGAGAACGTTGGCATCGTCAAAGGGGATGCGCTTCGAAACTTGCATCATGCCCAACATGATGACAAGGTTGGTGCTAAAAATAAAAAAAAAGACGCGAGACAAGGTCAGCTTTGAGATGTCCTGGCCATGCCCTCGTATGCCATCCCATCAAGGGATAGCTATAGACGCCTGCTTCACAGACCACAGCTCCCGAACTCTGGAATGCATGCACGCCAGGACGTGGCAGTACGACCATGCGACTCCCTTTTTCCCCTTGAAGGCGGCGAAGCAAGGCGGGCGACGAGCAGGTAGCGGAGCGGAGACTCACATTTGGGGGCTGAGACCGGCCATTGTGGAAAAGTTGGCGTCGGAGCGGTTGCGGACACACGAACAGAGAAACGCTGACCGACAGATTCGATGGCAAAATCACGAAAGGGGGGGGCTTTGAGGCGAGGTTGACGGTTGAGACGGAGGTTTGGCAGAGGAGGGTTGCGCACGACAACAAGGAATTCAAGTCTGCATGTGGGAATAAAGGCAAACGTGGTCGCAAGGAAAAAGCGAAAAGCCACGGCGGCTGGGCTGGCGAGGGTGGCGCATGAGCGTGGCGCATGGGCGCGGCGCACGGACTATGTAAATCTCCCTGGTGCGCAGAAGCTACAGCCGTAACGGCCCAGCTGAATAAACATTACGCGCAGACCTAGGTACCCAGGTAACTTACTTGTGGCGCATCGAGATACCGCGCCACCTGGGTTTTACAATCGCGTACAAATATGGAACCGCCGCCACGCACCAGCTACTGAATGTCTGGGAGTCCAAAAAGACATCAGTGATCACGCACACACTACTCCATCATAAAAGTACCAGGAGACATGGCGCGACATCAGCTGCCTCGGAACCAACGCACTAAAAAGAGTACTAGAAAGTTCCTCCACGGTTCAACAAGCCACGTACCCAAGCATTATCGAAAAGGGGGTCGGTACGGGTGAAGCCACGAGGACCAGCACAGACCAGCCCTTTGTCCAGCTCGCCCGACCGCGCAGACCCAACCATGAAAGAAGAGCAGCGAAAAAAAACCCAACAGCAAGAATGAAAAAAAAAAACAAGTGGCAAAGAGCGTCGTGACCTCTGTGTCTGAGACGACGGACCCCAAAAGCCCTTTGTTCGGACATGGCCGGGCAAGTCAGCATCCCGACAAAGGCAACATCTACCGTCAAAGAACATAAGGGCAAAGGAGCAACTTTTTTACAAGAAAAGAAAAAGAAAAAGGGTAAAGAAAAAGCTCTTTTGTTCTGTAGAGAAAAGCATGCGGGTCGTCTTTGGATTTTATTTTTTTCTGTTGAGAAAGAGCGCCGCGGAATTTTTTTTAAACCCCCTTTCAAGGAAGACCATCGCAGTGTTTCGAAAAACTCTTTTCAAGAAGAGCGCCGCGGATTGTTTTAAACTTCTTTAAAGGAAGTAGTGTTTCGGAAAACCCGCAAGGAAACCACCGCAGATGGAAGCGACCCGCTTCGTCCCGTCTGTCCGTCTGTCCAGGTTCTTTGACGTACGGACCTGGCCTCATGGCAGGCGACGCGCAACATGGCACACATGGAACGGGAGCGTGACTTGCCGCCCGGCGTACCTGCTCCGTACAAAGCGCATGTGGCACCCGACCATGTAGAATGGCGTTTGAAGGATGACGCAAGACGAGGGGGTCGTGGCACGAATGGTTGCGAGGCACGAATGGAGTTGTGTGGGTTCTGTGGGAGGAAGAAGAAGAAAGAAAGACGAAAAAGAAGAAAAGAAGAAAAGCTTCCATCACTCATTCCTCAAGAACAATGAACAAAAAGACAATCAAGCAAGCCAACCACAAAAGCGCCCACGCGTCCCCCATGCCCCCTTCGAACCTCTCCTATATAAACCGAAACCACCGAGTCCCTCGTCGCACAAGAACCATCTTTCCCTTTCAACGGCTTGATACTTGGCACCCACAAAACCAGAAGAATTAAATAAAACACCACCAACCGGACAAAAGACAAAAGGCAACCCCCCGTGTCCCTCCCATTCGGCACAAATGGCGCACTACACGAGCGAGACGGACGCGTGGAACTTTGGCTTCGGGCGGACTCGTACACGGGGTCGTTCTCGCGACGACGCGGACAACCGAGACGACGAGCATTGGCTGAGCCGGTCACCGCCGCTCGTGTTTGGGGGGATCAGGCCGCCTTTTCTTCCCGGGGACTTTCTCGCCCCCTATTACGGGCACTATGGCCCTTGGGAGGACATCTACTGGAGTGAGTCCCGTGAGGGGAGGGGAAGGGGGAGGAGGAAGAGGAGGGATGATAGTGGCGGTGCTGGTGAGACGGCCGTTGCTCCTCCACCATCTTCGTCTCCATCGAAGGCCGTGATTCCTGCTCCCAAGGCCGCGCCCGACGCGAGCCGGTTCGAAATCATTGTGCGCGACACGACGGACAATCGGCTTCCCGCATGGCCCGAAAACACCACCTGGAAGGCAGGCATTGCCAAAAACACCACCATCCCGACCATCATCAAGCACATCACGGCAAACCCGGCAAAGTACATGGTCACCGTGGTGTGGAGCAACCTCGTCGAGGAAGAACTACACGACGCCATCAAAGTCGTCGACTTGGAGCGGGATGCCCGTGAGCTGCGGGTTCGACTACGAGAGTCTGGTCCGCCCAGTCTACCCATGAGGCTCATTAATGCCTAGGGATTCGTCATGTTCTCTCGAATTCTGGGCACATCGGAACGTTGCTCGGATCATCGTTCTCTGGATCCAGTGCGACCGCGCAAGGAGCGGGCGATGTTGAGGCTCATGGTTTAGGGTTGGAGATCCGCGCGTTTCTTTAGTGCTTGTCTTGGGATGCTGAGCTCGTAGGAAAAGACGTGAAGGCTCCCTCTATTGATTTTAATACAATTTTGTCGGCGTTGTTGATAGCCTAATTTGTCTCAAAAACGTGCCGCCGCCACGACGACTCGAGCAGTCTGAATTTGAAAAAGAAACATGTTCAAAAGAGCCAACTTTAAGATGAGGAAGATGCCCTTGTTGAGACATAGAGTGGGGGTGTACATGACGTCTCGGACCAACTCTGGGGTAAACGTCGGCACGGCTGCCCATGTGCCCTATCGTGCGGCCGAGATTTGGTCTTTAACAAGGCCCAACGTTTTCTTTAATTGAACTCCTTGGGTGTGCGCGGAGACGACAAGTTTACGGGCAAAAGAGCGCTCTGACTGGAATAGACGGATGACGGCAAGGATGGCAGCCCCCAACCTCTTACATTCTCGTCCAATCGGAATAATGCTGTTTCCAGAAGACGTGGACCTCGTGGCAGAATGCAAGACGTCTGTATGGCCAAGGAGAGAGGCTCTATGTGGTGTTTGGGGGACAAGTTGGGGTCGGAAAGCTCGGAACAGGAACTCGAGGTAGTTCGGTTATGGGAGTGCCTGTGCACATGTTCCAACTCGGATAGTTGTGCCGACGTGTTTCGACGTGGTTTTGACGAAATTGCTGCCCTCGCCGCAGTTCCACCACCGTGTCGTGCGGACCGGAGCGGTAGCCACGGAACAGTGCCATCTTCATCCGAGATTCATTTGCCTTTCTCTGCTCTCTGTTAGAAGTAAGAGGAACCCCGCAGGCATTTACGGGCATGATTTTTTGCTTCTTACACCCGAGATGGCCGAACGTGGAGTGTCTCTGTAAAGACCCCGGCTTGATTCTCGGCTCCCAAGACGTGAGTCATTCCAAGACGCGAGTCTAGAGGGGGAGGGGAGGAAGGCTGTTCATCCATGCTTTGCCGCGCTAGCCTCCTCGGAAAATATATCTACATGTGTCTTTAAATGGTGAACGCAACGGCAATTGTCGGTCCGCGGCGTGAACGAGAAAGGCATGGGTGCCGGATGTTTTCCTCGATGCTGGAGGCGTGTCGCGTGAGCCGTCGAGTCGCTAGGGCAAAGATTCGTATGTATCATGCGTCAGGAATGACGGCTTTCAGAGCAGCAAAGTATCGAGGGAAATTCCTTTGCCTTTGCTCGTACGAGGACTCTTTTGTAAAATTTCGCAAAATGGGCTCAGGCCGTTCGCGCTGCTCTGCCGTGAAAGGCTTTACCGGTTCGGCTTCAGACCTTGAGACAGCAGAATTTGCTTCTTCTTCTTCTTCTTCTTCAAAGGGCGAGTGTGCGCTAGCGTCGGACGATAAGATTCGTTGTGGGAAAAAGAGTCTGTGCTTTTCAGGAACACGGCACACAACATACAAGGTGGGGTTGCGGAACACGGGATCTATGCACGAGAAGATGCATGTTGCCAAGCTCAGCTGGTGGTGGAATGCATGCTGCGAAAGACCAGGGGCATCGAACCGAGCGTCATGGCACCGTCCGGCTGTCACGTCACGGTAAAGTCGAGCGTTGGACGCACAAGGACGGTGTGACGCCGTCAGGATGGGTTGTCGCTTCGGCAGGCAAGTGCCGAGCCGATCGTCAAGTTCGTCGAGTTGGTCATGTTTGACCAGGTTTCCCAAAATGCGGCCAGCAGGAAAGGCAGTCGAGAATCAGCATCGCGTCGTCGTCGCCGCCTAATCGATCCGTCATCTCCGTTCCATGTTGGATGGTTCCGACGGCAGAACTGGATCTGGGGCCAGGACGGGGCACCAGGCCAACGCGCCTGGGGCAGGTGCAAGGGTGTGCAGGGGCGTGCAGGGCAGGTGCAAGGGGCGAGGCGGGGCGGAGTGGGGCGAGCTAGGAGTTGGAGAAGGGTGGAGGTTTTGTCGTCGGGGCGTCTGGGTGGATTGCAGGCAGGACTCTCTCCGGAGCACGTGACGGCCCTCCTGGCCTACCCTGGTGTCGAGTCTTGCTCGATTGATTGTTGGCGAACGAGTCCGGTCGGCAAGAGACGGCAGCACGACCTGTCTCGAATCTCGACAGCTCTCGACAGCTCTCGACAGCTCACACATGCCTGGGACCGACTGCATGCCAGAGAGACGTTGGTGGACACACCTGCGTGCGTGGGCGGTGCTTTCGGGGGCATGCACCCACGGAAAAGTTCACAGCTTCACAGCCACGCCTCGTCGGGCCAGAACCAACATGCAAAGATGCCCTGGGGTCCGCCTCCACAAGGCTGGACCCGGCCGCCATCTCGCACAAGCGGCTGGTCACTCCTCGGCCGCAGGAGTGGGTGAGGATGTCCCTCGTCAATGCCACACCTACATATGTACATGCAATACGCACGCCGTTATTACCGACAGGCGGGGACGGGAGGGGGAGGCATTTGCGCTAAGCGCATCAAGCGCGACTAGCGCCATTAGCCCCGCTCCTGTCATCATCCGCGCGGTCAGCAAGACCCCACATGGGCCATGCTGGGTCGTGACGGCGCCTATTATGCGGTCGAGTGACGACGTCTCGAGCGAGCCAACCGGTCCACGACTCCAGACTCCACGACTCCACGACTTCAAGCCAACCAATGCGCGACTCTACACCACGGCATGCCGCCGCCGTGCCGTATGCCATATGCCGTATGCTGTGTGCTATGTGCTGCGTCTGCGTGCTGTGTCTGGACGCAGAAACGGCACACCGCAACTGGATGGTCGTCGGAACAATGAGGTCGACTCTTTGCTTTTTGTCCGATCTTGGGAGGGCTGCATACGCCGCTCCCTATGGCTTCTTTGCCGGCTGCCGTTTCCGTTTCCGTTTCCGTTTCCGTTTCCGTTTCCGTTTCCGTTGCCATGCCATGCCATGCCATGCCATGCCATGCCGTACCGAACCAAACCGTACCGTGCCCCTTTCCGGCCCGCAGTAGTCCCTTTTGGCCTTGAGCTTGGGTACCTACTTCTTTCTGTCTCTTTCCTCCCAACACAATGTGACCAACATGGCGGACAAGATGGCAGACGAGATGCGGATAACATGGCGGACATGATTGCGAATCATGACCGACACCCCTCCGGGCCAGATATCCACCCGTCCTAGCCAGACCCGTTGTCTACGCGAGGCCAGCTTCTCTCGGTCGACTTGCACGCCCTACTATGGCCTTTGTGACATCCAGATCCGCTGCATCATGTCATGTATTGGACGCGGAACAATTTCTCTGACCATGTCATTTGCGGGGTCCCGGCGTGTATGTTTACTCTCTGTCCAAGACGTTCGAGACCATGTACAAATTGCTTGATACCCATGGCCGCCCGCCCTCCCGGTGTGCTCGCGCGACTCTCGCATGGCTCGCTCCGTATAAAGGGTTTGCAACATCTCAGCATTGTTCCTTGGGTCTTTGCAATCAAAGGCCAGCCCAGCCCGTTGTTCACGTCAGAGGGAAAACCATGTCGTTCGCTACTCTGGATATCGGCATGGACGAGCTTTTAAAGTGCGCCAGTGACCCCATCTCATACAACAAGAAGGACCACAGGGCATGCGTCCGATGCCGTGAACAAAAGGTAAAGTTCGAAGACGGCAAAAAAAGTGTAAAGCATGACATGTCGCAACGGGACCAACCGGTGGAACGTCGGATTCGTCGACCCGGGGTTCTTGTCCATACGCGGCTGCCTTTCCCCCCCTCCCATCACTACTGCTCACACGACAGGAGGCTGACAAGATGCTTTTCGCATGCTAGTCGAAATGCGACGGGGCCTCGCCATGTAGCAGTTGCAAGCGCCTTTCCAAGACGTGCGAATACGACGCCGGAGAAAAGAGCACGCACCGCTAGGACATGCTGCGACAAAGCCCACGAATGGACGACGGCCGCTGCTGCCGCTGTGCTCCTTTGCCCCTGTGGCCTGCGAAACAGCTCACAACGGTTTGGAGGACGGAGTAATTGTTTGGCGGTCCACCACATATCTCTTCTGCTGGGTCTTGGCCGAGTTTCCGACGCACATCCAACAGCTGCTTCTCACCATGCACGTTGATCCCGCACTCTCGGCTAATTTTGACGTCTTCCCCCTTGGCCGACGAACCATTCGACAGCCGCAATCAGCACGTACATATATTTGTGTCACGAATCATAGTTGTTTTTAGAAAAATACCGTCCCACCGACGACAAAAACTCTCTGGCATTTCAAATGCGCGCCGGAATTTCCCTTCTTTTCTCTCTCTTATTTATTTTATGGAAGTTTTTTTTGGTTTTTTTTTCCTTTTCCATTTCTTTCTTTCTTTCTTTCCTGGTTGTTCTTTTTTTCTTTTCCTTCTCCTTGGAAGCCCATTGTATCAAACAAGGCTTCCCGTTCCCCTCTATGATTTCCTAAACATGTCCCGTCACGCGCATGGTTTACAATCAAAATCTTGACAAACTCACGAGGGGAACCGTCTTACTTTTTGGGTCGCGGACGTATCGGTCGGGACGAGCTGCTTGTCCGTGTAGATATCATTGGCGCTTTTTCTATTCTCTAGCTAGACTTGGTGGTTTTTTTTACCCCGCCCTTCATATCAATCAGGCCACGCTTCCTCCCCTCCCCCCTCCGCCACTGAATAGCGTCATCTAACATGACTCGCCCGCTACCAAGAGCCCAAGGTCGGCATGCGACTGCCGCGGCGAGCCGAAAAGGGGCGGGAAAGGAGGGGCAACGGAAGCGTGGCAACGAGACAAAACGGGAGGCGTGTGCTTGGCCGTCGGTGCCCACTCTGCTCGGTTCTTGGTGGCGACCCAGTGTCGTGCATGCATTAGCTGGCAGATCAGAGTCAGTGCGAGCAATCCGTGGGGCGTCGCAGAAACGATCTGGCGATGCTGCCTGGGCGTGCTTGGTTTGTTTTCGAGCGCGAATGTTGCCGGCTGCATGAAGTAAGTAGGTACTATGTAGGTACCTAGGTACTTGGGATCTGTGCATGCCCATTACATGTACATGTACATGTACATGTATGCGCATATGCATGTACATGTATCGGCATGTCTCCATCACCTCCGCAACAAGCATCACAGGCGCGCCGCACCACCCCGCACGCGCGGCGCAGGAAAGCAACGCTCGTCACACCGGGCCTCCTCTTTGCCTTTGCGCCGCCTGACTGGCCGACGTAAGCGCCAGCGACCCAACGAGACGGGACCAACTGCCGCGTGCGCAGCCGCCGTCGACGGAAAAGACGAATTAACCGCCCATGCACGTCGCCAACCATCACAAGGACACGGACATTTTTTCCCACCCTTCTTTTTGTCTGAGGGATTTTTAAGGATTTTTTTTTTAAAAAAAAAAGGTTCATTCAACTTCCTTTCCCCCCGAACCGGCCGCCCAGACAACCAAAGTGCCGATTTCACCGCTGCTTAGTCACTCACCCCCCCAAATAGCCCAATGGGAAACAGCCCACACAACAGCCAGGGTCGAGCGTGACATGCAACAACCTCGACGGAACCAAAAAAAAAAAAAAAAATCACCACATACACGTATTTTGGGAAGAAATAAAAAAGTCCCAAAAACAGAAAAGCCCCGACCTTCCCGGACAAAGGGGATCAAAAATCGTCCACACCTTCACTCCCCGCACTCCTGATCCCAGCCCACACACCCCCCCTCCCCAAACGGAGAAATTTTTTGCGTGCGCAAGTCGGTGAGGTTTTCCTCGGGCATCCTTTGAAGCGGGAACGGCACGCCATTGGCACGAAGTCTGCTCCGTTCGCTTACGGATCTTTTTTTTTTCTTTGTTTTTTCGAAGAGGCCGGGGACGCGGGATTTCGACGACATGGCTTCGGTGCCGTCGGAGGGGGGTCATGCGCCTGCGAGGTCTGTCGTGGATCGCTTGCGGGAATGGGGATGTGAGTTGAGTTCTTTTTTTTTTTTTT
>SRPY01000428.1:0-28148 GCA_018360145.1 Claviceps africana | reverse complement strand
TCTCCTTTTTTTTTTTTTTTTTTTTTGTAAGTGGGGGTTGAACATGGTGAGATCCCAGATACGGACCGGTCCTTCTCACGAAATACAAAGAGAAGAAGAAACGTCGAAACAGGGTCCAGAAAAGGAAAAACGAAAAGAAGATGAGGACAAGATCAAGGAAGGAGACCATTGAAAGGTTCAGCGCACCGAAAAAAAGAAGGAAAAAAAAAGGTGGCTGTGTAATTTTAGTTTTTATCTTTAATAACAGGAAATGGAACATTCAGATACCACTCAGTCAGCTGTGGCTTCTAGCATGTCTGTCCATGTGTACTTAGTATGTACCTATGTACTTAATGCATGTATGTACTGATAAGTGAATAGGATGCGACGCATTTATTTTGGTATAAATTGTTTCGGAACGACTTGCCCGCCGGATGTACATGTGCATGTGCCTACCTAGTAGGAGTACTTGAGAGCCCGCCATGGCTCCGCCCCACACGTGCCCGTCCACGGCTCCGTCCGCGCCTGCAAACTGTCATCATCCAAGACAGGCCTCCACGTCCACGTCCACGTCCACGTCCACGTCCCCCGTCGCAGGCAAGCAACGCAGCCTTGTCCTCAACACCCACACCCGACCCCAACACTCGACGACAAACAAAGAAGAGCGGGAAAAGAGAAAAGAAGGCAAAGGCAAAGGCAAAAAAAAAAAGGGGGAGCAACCAAGGAAAAAGAAGAGGAGGCGCGCGCAACATGCACAGCTCCTTCACCCGCATCCAAAATGCCTTTGGCTTCTTCACGACGGTCGCGTGCGTCCTGGCCGGCTTCATCGCCGCGACGGATCTCTTCGCCGCCCGCACCCCCAGCGGGACGCTCGTCCCGACGAACATCCAGGTGTACGTTGCCCCCTTCGGGAGGACAAAAATCCCAAACGGAACCAAAAAAAACTAACAACCCCCCCCCCCCCCCCCCCCACGAACAGAGTCAAAGGCCGCCCCCACTACTACTCATCCAAGAAGGAGGAGTACGCCATCATCAAGTTCTCGCTCGACGCGGACCTCTCCTCCCTCTTCACATGGAACACGAAGCAGCTCTTCGTCTACGTCACGGCCGACTGGCCCTCTGCGTCGGGCAACGCGACCAACTCGGCCGTCATATGGGACAGCATCATCACGAGCCCGAGCGCGGACCACCTGCAGAACATTGGACCCGTGGCCATGAAGAAGCTCCTGCGGAGCGCGGCGGGCAAGGCCATTGATCCGAGTCGGTACGTACGGCTTCTTCTTTTTTTTTCTTGGTGCGGGGGGAAGGGGGGATGGGAAAGCGAACGGATATGGGGAAACGAAGACGAGCTGAAATATGCCGCAGACGTGCTGACTTGGTTCCGGGGGGGGGGGGGGGGGGGGGGGGGGGAAAGCGGTCTTCTGAGCCTCAAGAATCAGCGCCCGAAATACCAAATCACGCACCCTTCCGGCAAGGTCGCCCGGCTCGACAACGTCACCCTCAGGCTCCACTACAACGTGCAGCCCTGGGTCGGGCTCCTGACGTGGAACTTGCCCTTTGAGCTGGGCTACTGGCGGCCCGTGGACGGCGGTGTCAGCGAGCCGTTTCAGTTGCCCGCCATCAAGGTCAAGGGTCCGGAGAAGAAGAAGAAGGAGAAGAAGGCTTAGGTGGAGGTCCGTCCAGAATGGGGGACGGGCCGGACCTGGAAAATGGGGTTGTGAAACGGGGAAAAAAGGGGGCGAGCAAAGCCAACGACTCGCACGTGTGGTGCCTCATGACGCCGTGTCGTGCGCTCGAGACGGAGGGTGCCGTCGTGGCACTGGCGCAACGTGCATTGTACCGCATACGTGGCCTTTTGTGTACATGATTTCATGGATATGCATAGCGCCGTGTGAAGAGTAGCAGGTAGACGTTACCTGGCGTCGAATCAATTCACACGTGAAACGTCCGTTTCTATGAAAAAGCAAGATATAAGAACACCCTTTCCATGCACCCGTTCGTCTACACGTCACATCGTCGAACCGCTGTACATGCTCGTCAACGACTCGGTACATACCCGTCCCTGCCGGCTGCCCGTGTTGGATGCATGTCGAAATCGCTGGCGTAAATACTGTCCTCTTTGTACTCTACCTCCGACGTAAAAGAAGGTAAAAGACACACAAACGGTCAAAGCAAGTACAAGATTCGCTTAGCCCTGGACCGGCGCAGCGTCAGGAGCTGCTCCTCGTCCTCGACCTCCTCCATTGCTGTTGCCAGCTTGTCCTCTATAAGGCGCACCCCGTCCTCTGCCTCCGCGCCCGCGCCCGCGCCCGCGCTCGCCTCCACTTCCACCGTGAGGTTTGGGCGTGTTCCAGCTCGCGGGAGGTGGAACGCTGCTATACTTGCCTGGCTGTTCTCCGCCGTATTGGCCTTGAAAGCCGCTGCCTCGACCGCGGCCACGACCGTGGACACCTGGTCCAGGGGGGGATGGCGTGCCGTTGGGGTTGTTGCGATACACCAAACTGCTATGAAGCAGATTGGGCGCGCCGCCGTTGGCGTTGGCGTTGGCGTTGGCATTGCCGTGACCGTTGGCATTGCCGTTGGCATTTCCATTGAAAATGCCACCACCACCACCACCGTTGCCACCACGCGGAGGCGGCCCCGTGTTCTGGTTGCCTCGACTCCTACCGGGGGCGTTTCTGACAGGCGTGCCGCGTCCGCTGCTGCCGTTGACAGCTCCTCTCCAGCTGCCGCGGAGAGGTGCCGGTGCCGTGGCGTCCCTGTATTGGGGCACGCCCACGGACCCGTAGAATCCTGTCGTCAGGGTCGAGGTGGCCTGCTTCTGCTGCGATTTGCTTGACGCGGAAATGACCTGCTTGTCCGTGACGTTCAGGACAGACGAAGCGGCCACGGTCTGGCCACGGAACATGGGTGCTCGGTCGCCCAGGGTGGTTCCGCTCATGAAAGACGTGTCCCAGACGACATCGAGGAGAAGCGCGGTAGCGGTCCTACTGATACCAACGACAGTGCCGGCTGTCGCCAGGGGCACCTTGCCAGCGGACGCGGCAAAAGTGACGCGATCACCCAGGCGGAAATTCTGATTCCCTAGGACGAGTTCTGCGTCAGAGGGCTTCAGGATGGCGGCTCTGGGGACTCCCTTGAGCTTCTTGATTTCAATGTCCTGGGCGGCCTGGTAAACTTGCTCTCCTGCAGCCGCCAAAGCCATGACAACCTCAGAGTCGAGTTGTTCTGCTTCAAGAGGTACCCTCTCGAATTTGGACATTTCTTGCTGCTTCAACCACGCCACAATGTCCTTAACTCGCTGAGACGCGACAGCCGGATCCTTCCACAGGTCGGTTTCGCACGTCTCGCTCCTTTGTGGTTCGCGCTGAATGGCAGCGAAGAAATCGGGAAAGGCCACCATGTAGTCAGCAATCAGCTTCACAGCCAAGTTGCTGAACTCCCAGCCGGTGTTGGACTTTCGAGAGTAGCCAAGAACCTTGAGCTTCCGAGCCTCAAACTTGAGATTGAGACCGAGGTTGAGCTTCAAGCCTGCCAATGTGGTGATTTGGTACGATGACGTGATCTTGCTGAGGATCAGAGGGTGAACACCCAGTTGCTTCGCCACAGCGAAAGATGGCGTGTAGGGATTGCTACGCTCGGCCTCATAGATGATTCTCTTGGCAAACTCGCGTCCCTTGTTCTTGGGTATCGAAACCACCACCTCAGTTTTGCCCTTGACGTGCCCGGTCACCTCGAGCGGCCGCCCGAATGCATATTCACCCAAGAAGAAAGCTCGCGTGCCCAAAGGAAACTCCTCCTCCATGGGAAGGGCTGCTTTCTCGATGAACCGCTCGTCTTCGTTCACGACTTCGTCGACAATCGTCTGGGACGCGTAGACGATGCGGATGCTTGTGTTCTCCGCATATTCCTTGATCAGAGCGCCCTCTTCTGTTTTGATCAATCCCTTCAACATGTGAACGTGCACAAGACACTCCACCTGGCCAATTCTCACACCCAATCGTTTGGCGTGCCAGCTCTCCAGGTAGTCGGCCTCCCTATTAAAATCGTTGGCCTCTCGGTTCGAGTGATCCTTCGTCACCATGTCCTTGCCGTTCTCGGAAAGCTCGTAGGTGAAGAGTTCATCCTGCACCTTGACAATCTTGGCCTCCTGCAAAAAGGGATAACCCACGTAGCACTGCTGGCCCAATTTGGCCTTGAACGTCTCAGTGTTGGTGCGGAACTGAGTGTCAGTCAGTGTAACCACGACGCTGGGGTTTCTGCTGTCCTGCTGAAAGACCTTGATACCATAGCCCTCGACAAGTTGTGCGCTGTATGGCAGTGTATGCAGGGTTGGAAACCCGGCCAGGGCCTCAACCTTGACGAGAGCTCCATTCGTCAGCCCGGAAACATACTCGAGGCCCTCCATGGATGGCAGATCAAAGATGTTTTCGACGCAACGGCAGTTCGACACCGCCGGAAAGATGCCTGGAATGGGCGAGGGGTACGTGAAGTTGACTTCGGGCGAATACGTAAACTTGAGGGGGACACCGAATCCGTTTCGAGCCTTTTCGTCGGGCTCCAAGTATTCATTCTTGGTGGCCATTGCGTCAAGCAGTCGCTTTTCGTCAATAAAAGGAATCTTGACAACGGCTTCCCAATCCATCTTTTTCCCATTCATATCCAGCACAAAGTCCCTGGGGTAGAAATCGATAATCGGCGAGTTCGGATTTGTCATGAGATCATGATACACCTTGGGCACGATCTTCTTACTTCTGTCTGGGAGGACCCCCATGAGTTGCTCATAAGGTTTGAACGGCTGGCCCTTTTTAAAGTTGAGATCGGCTCCCAACCCTTTGACAACATCTGTTCCAGTTAGTCAAGGGCGAAGGAAAAGGCAAGAAAGAACCAAAAAAAAAAGCAGACTCGGCCAAACAGTTTTTCTTTCTTACCGGAAATCAAGGGAGCATAATGGTAGCCGTAGAACCAGGGCCACGATGCTATGCCCTTGTAATAGTAGAACAACACCCACTGGAGACCTTGTACATAGTTTTCGCAAAGACTCTTCTGCTCCGACTCGTATTTCTCCGGTGACCATTCCGGGAACTTTTGAAGATAATACTTGGTCTTCCACCCGGCATATTTGTCTTGATAAAGCTTGTCGTAGTGCTGTTGAGCGTCCTCTGCGCTCAAGTCGATGACGGTGGCTTTATCATAGGATTTGATTACACGGTAGGCAGCCCACGTTCCTTCCTCGTCCTCGTCCTCGTCCTCTCCATCGTCGTCATCGCTGCCTCGTGTGCCAAGTTTCGTAGGGAATGAAAGCACGAGGTGACGATTGGCTTCCTCGTCTTCCTTAGTTGCCCAGTCGAGATGCATGGCGTCCGCGATGTCCTGTACAAACTTGCGGTCCGCGGCCTTGAGTGCGTATCCGAGATCCAGTGGCTCGTCAGACCGTTTCGAGACATAAGGACGTATTTTTTGTCTCCAGAGGTCGCGCTGAGCCGATGTAATGACCAATTGGCCAGATTTGGTGTGCTTGTGGCTCGCTCCATTCTTGGCTTCCAACTTCTTTTCCATTTGTTTAGACGCGAACCATTTTTCGTCGGAAATGTCATCTTCGAATGAAAAAAGCTCGAGCTTGCTGAGTTCCGCCAAGAGCTTGTCCAGACGAGTCATGTTGATGACGCCGTTCTCGTTGATATATCCGTCGCATTTAGGGAGTACAGTCTTGTAGATTCTGAACATGTTTGCCAACGCTCCTTCATTGATATGAAGGCCGGGGAGATTGGGTAAGAAATCATTACCGACGAAAAATGCCATCAGGATGAAATCATCAATAACTCTCTCGAGGTCGAATGGGAATGTAAGAACGCCTTCCTTATGCAATTCCTGGAACTCCATTTCCAAGTACTCTCGCACTATACATAGATGCAGCAGATAGAAATTTTGGTGTTCGAGCTCCTTGGATTTAGTCTTCGAAGGTCGGCCGAAGGTAACTTCTTCGCGGAGGAGACAAAAGTGAGGATCGTGGCTCAGCAAGCCCAACATGATCAAATCTGCATCCAGTCCGTATAGACAATGCCGCACGTTTTGGTTGTAGTTTGGCTGCGCCTTGGCATTTCGAATATATTCCATGATTTTGTGTTCGCCCTCGCCGGGGACTTCGTGACCGGAAAGAACAATTTCGCATCCTTGCCAGTCTGCGTCTTCTGACACCTTCTTGTTGACGAAATATCGTAGCTGTTGCGACAGCCTTGCCATGAACTCGGTTCCTGGAACGATTGTCAACGAAGAAGGTCAGAATGATGTGTAGTAGGAGACAGGATGATGTACATACCTGGAGTGATACAGTTGCTATCAAATGCTTCTTCTTTTGGCATCTCAACGCCTTCCTTGATAGCCTTTTCACGGGCTACCTCAGCATCCAGGGCAGTACGGAACCGGCGCGCGCGTTGCTGGTTCATCTTGGCTCGCGGCGCGACACCGTCGATGGCCATGAAAAAAAGCTGCTTCGGTTTGATTTTGCCAAACAAGTGCTCGATATAGTTGAAGATTCTGATAAACATCTCTTCTTCGCTGAGGCGAAACGACACATCTTCTCCGGCATCCTTGTGCGTGCAGTTATGGATGATACCATTCATATCAAGCTGAACCAAGAACGATTAGCGAGCGCCGTGGGACGAGGAGCATGGGAGAAGGGCGCGCCGAACGTAAAGACAATCAAACTCGGGTATTCTGTTCTCGGCAATAACTTGAGAAATAGCGGGATAGCGCTCTGAAAGCCATCTGAAGAATTTGGGGACACTGAAATGCAGGTTAGCTCTTCTTCCTGTTCCGATCCGTGCTATGTATGGTACATATGGCACACTTACCCCATGACGGCGATGGAGGGCAATCCACGGCCCGTGCACGATTATGGAAAGCAAGGCTGTATACTAGAAGCGTGATGCCAAAGGTGACACGAAGTCCGCTTCCGAAGATTAGTATGCCGATGCGGGTGTTGTCTTCGGCGCGAAGGGAACCAACGTGCGCTCTGCACCTTTGATACGACGGCTTTCCCGTGCGACCGAGGGAATCGAGAAGGAGGGGAGTTTGATGATTCCGAAGAGGCGAAGTAATGTCGTGGATGTTGGATGTCCAGCAGTCCGGCAAGAAGGAAAACAGAGGGTGGACGTGGAATATAAAGGATGTATGAAGTATGTATGTACCTTGGCTGGAGGAGCAAGAATCATCATGGACCAAAATCATGGACCCAACGGCCGGTGTGGGGGACAGCGCAGCTCCAGGTGGCGTTGGATCCGCATCCGCATCCACATCCTCAGGGAGAGCTGCGCACAGTGGAACAGGGTGGCGTGGTGCAAGGGCATTGTGCAAGGTACATTGCATCATGTAGCTTCGAGTAGGTGTCTGCTAGGTACCTACTTAGGCACCTGATTCACGTAAACGCACACCACCAACTATGCCTAAAACGGAAGAGAGAATTCGCCGCCTGCCAGGTACTGTTTGTATCAAGATAGGTAGGTAGGTACCTACCTAGGTACTTGGATAAGTTGACAGGTATTTTCCTTGACCACAGTATAGCGTTCTTTGTCATCCGCGAACCTGTATCAAACGCGGCGTTCATCAAACGGGAACCTTTATCAAACAGCTCCATCAAACACGCTTCATCAAACACGCTTCATCAAACACGCTGCATCAGACAAAGCTTCATCCAAAACGTGGCGTTTAGCCTTTCAAGAAGTCTAGACACGTAACATGTGCAAACGACTCTGGGGATAGATGTACTATTTTATAGACAAACTTCCCACCTCATCTTGTGGCCCGGTTGATCTCATCCTGCTAACCCCCGTCCGCGACCGCCATTCTCACCTCGCGTGCTTTCTCCTGCCAACTTATTCACGTATCATCCGTCCTTCTCTTTTCTCACCTCCTCCGCCGCCTTCAAGTCCATGTTCCTGATGCCAAACATGAAAATCAACATTGGCACCATGCAAGCTGTGGAGATGATGGCAAGCAGCGACATTGAATCGCGGTATGCGTGATCGATGGCTGTGCGGACTGCAGTTCCCGCGGCGTATTTCTTGGCAACAACAAGGGAGCCAAATATCTTGCTCGCAGATGACCTTGCGTTTGCTGGAAGGTATTCGACCAGCTTTCTGCTCAACGTGGCTCGCCAGATGGCACCGCTCATGCTGCAAGTGTTCAAGAATTAGTTGAATCGGTCGCCAAATGTTGAGCCTTGAATGGGCAGACCAGGCTCTATTTTCTTTTGGAAGGCTCACCTCTCTCCAATGGCAGCGCCGACGTTCATCAGGGCAAGGAACAGCGCAGTTGCCATGGACAAGTCTTGGTCGGGCACATCACATTGTACAGCAACCAGCGCCGCGGTATGATGCAAGCCGCGGGCAAGACCCATCAAGGACCGGGCGACTACTATCGATGCCCTGTCTGCGATACCAGCCTCTGGCATACTAGTAAATCGAATCATCAGACCCTGTCCGAGCATTCCGAGTGGGACTCCGATATATATCCATATCAGTGGACGTCTTGACCATCGAATGGCGAAACCTGCCACCAGACGTGCAACCTGAAATGCTATAATGACGGTGTTACTAGTCCCCATGTTAGATTCATGACTATCAGCCCGCGGTACCGTGCCATGCGGTGCCATGCGGTGCCATGCGGTGGTGTCTGTGGTCAACATACTTGACGAGTGATGCATCTGCTGGGCTGTACCCGCCTGCGACTTGGAGGAAGCTCGGGAAGAAGGCCTTGAAGAGAGAGAATGACAGAAAGTCAAAGAGTCCCAACAGACATGCGGCAACAGTGGTTCTCCGTCGCAACAGAGACAACGGCACGATTGGCTTCTTGGCGTACCAGCCATCCCAGAACACAAGACATGCGAGGCATACCGCCCCAGCCACTAGCATTGCAATCAATGCCGGGCTATGCCATCTATCCGAGTGTGAAGTCCCCGTCATTGACAGGGGGAGAAGAAGAAGAGCCAAGCCCGCTATCAACAGAAGAATGCCGGGCAGGTCCAGCTCAACCCAAACATAGCTGGCCGCCCTTGACCAGACACGACGGTTCTCCTTCTCGGCTCTGCTGGTGTCCGTACCCGCCGCTCCATATGCTTTCATTGCCTTGCGTTGGAGCACAAGCAAAAGAGTGACAAGCGGTGCAGCACAGACAGGGAGCACGATGGCAGATATGCCATAACCCCAGCGCCAACCGGCAACTTCGAGGATCTTGCCAGCCGCGACGCTGCCGGCTACCAGGACGATGATGCCGGTGATGCTGGTCGGCACGGCAGATAGGAGCCCTCGATTCGCCAGCGACACTGTTTCAGCGACAAAGACTTGTTCCGTAAGAAGAAAACCGGTATTTCCAAAGGCGTTGAAAATGCCAGCAGCAATGTACGTCTCCACATTGGGACAGGCAGCACTCAGGATACTGCCCACGACATGAAAAAGCGCTGCGGCCGCGAAGCCTTCTGCTCTTCCCACTGCCTATCTCATGAAAATCAGAAAAAAAAAAAAAAGAGAAGGGGGAAAGGCCAAGGAATCCGTCCTTGCCATGTATTCATCGAAAAAAATACAGCTGAGCGGCCACATACATCCTCGATCTTGGCAATGATGGGATACGCCCACAGCTGTGCAATGTCGCTCACGACCGCGGCGGTACTGAGCAACGAATGCTGAGAGAAGGCACTCGCCGCATATGTGTTGTAAGTCGAAGATGTGTATACGACGTAGCGGTCAGCAAACATGGTCAGGATCAATCTAGACATGGTCAGCCATGGTCCCAGCAGAGCTCGCTCGCTCGCTCCATTGTGGTTCTGTGCTTACGCGACAAAGACAAGTGCAAACATGTTTCTGGACATGTATTGCTTGAGTGCCGTGGCCTTTTGGATACCAGCCTGGTCGCCATGGTAATCGTGGCTTGTTTCTTCCAATCCGCTATTCTTGGCCGTGCAGTCGACGGTTCGCGAGGAGGCCCTAGGGAGGCTCGCAGGAGACTCCGCGTCCCGGTTTGCCTCGTGCTCCGTCTCCTCTTTTTGCAACATGCTCAAGTTGTTTTGTAATCAGGCAATGTCTCGCCCGCGTTGTGAGGCTCCAAATGTGTATTTACAAAATCAATCCCGCCGACAGCCACGAAAGAGCGATGGGAAAGGCAGTGTTTTACAAACCAACCTCTGCAGCGCCGGGAAACGCGAATTGAAACAATCTACGGGACTAGCTGACGCTGACGGGTCTACTCCTCACGCATCGTCACAACAAGCTGACGTTATCTGGCGCATGCGAAGATCCCAACCACCACCGGCCCCGGGCTGCATAGAATTGTGGACTTGGGCCCTAGACTGCCTGCCAACGCCGCCCCAGAGGAGATCCATTGCACTCCGCGTCTTCATGGCGAAGTCGAAAGGGGTGATTCGACCAGCTAGCTATGGGTTGCTATTCGCAGACTTCCGAGGGGTGGCATCTAGAGATGATTCATCAGCCTCTTGTTCGTGGTATCTCGTCATTAGCCGGAATATACATGAATTCCAGCTTCATTCCGCCACTTATTCCCGGGCAATTACACGGATTCGCATGCTGGAGTGAGCGTGGGCGTTGCCTGACGGGGAAAGCAAAGACAGATGCCCCTGCATCTTGGCACAAGACGTAGCGTCGCACTGCCGATTGTTGAAGACTAAGTACCTTTGAAATGCAGAGATAAGCCCACTTTGCGGAAATGGAGGTAGCAAAAAAAGGGGGGGGGGACAGCCGGGGTCTTGGTGGTGCTAGCGGAATAAAAAGGGGTGCTCTTCATCTAATCAGATCATCTGATGTGTCCTCGGATGATCTGATACGACTGGGCCAGGGTGATACGCCAGGTTGATGGATGAAAAGGCGTTACATGTATGAGGGGTTTGAAGTCGGGAGGGGTCCTAGGTACTTGTACCAACAGGGTAAACATACTACGAGTACGTTCTAAGTACTACCTACCTACCTACCTCTAAGTTAAGTAGGTTAGGTAGGAGGTAGGTAAGTAGGCACTTACTTACATTAGTAGGTACCTAGGAAGTACTTAGGTAGGTACTTGGTACTTAGTACTGCAAGTGACGACGAGTCGGATCAAATTAATCCGTCATTGCTCCCACGCACCAGACTCTTGTTGAAGTGTGTGCCTGGCACGTTGGCCATTGCCGCCCAGTACAACGCCAGCTGCCAGCTGCCAGCCGCCGACCGCCAGCCGCCAGCCGCCAGCGTCTTGCAATGGCCCCGCCACTCGGTAGACGGAATCACATTCCCGCCTCCCATTGGCTGGCTACCTGCTGCCTTTGCTCACCTTTCACTCTACGCGCGACGCGTGCCGGCTCCAGCTCCAGCTTCAGCACCTACATCCGCATTTTCAGCTTCATCGTCGACAAAAGGCGACCGAGGTGACCACAACTCACCCTTACTTGCCCCGGTTGCCCCCGCTCATCGCTCTCTCGCGAATCATTTGCCGAGACGAAAGTGTCCGAGACAAACAGCCCGCCCGATAGCCCGTCATGGCTCCCGCGCAAGCAGCAGACGCCGACGTCGACGGTAAGTGTCGGCTCTCTGCGTTCATGAGGTTGCTTCCACACGTGGCAAAGAACCGTCTGAACAATCTGCTGACATTTGACATCGGTAGTCGATATGATACAGGAGGAGGATGAGGATCAGATCGAGCGTCTCGTCAACGAAGGTGCGATTTTTTTTCTTTTCTTTTTCTGATGATTTCTTTTCCTCGTCCGCGTCAGTCGCGGAAACATGCTGACACCCGTCGCAGAATACAAAACCTGGAAGAAAAACAGTCCATTTCTCTATGATATGATTCTCGGGTATGCAATCGGATGCAGTGCACTTGTCTACTCAAGCCTTCATGATTGGTTCTAACAAAGACTTAGAACGGCCTTGACATGGCCCACCCTCACGGTCCAGTGGTTTCCCGACGTCAAGGAGCCCGAGGGCAAAAACTACTATATGCACCGACTGCTTCTCGGCACTCACACGTCCGATAGTAGCGCAAATTTCCTGCAGATTGCCGATGTACAGATCCCCAAACCCGTGCCCCCCAACCCCGACAACTACGACGAAGAACGAGGCGAGATTGGTGGATATGGCAGCTCGGGCGACGTTGCTGCCATCAAGTGCGAGATTGTCCAGAAGATTGAGCATCCTGGCGAGGTGAACAAGGCGCGCTATCAGCCCCAAAATCCAGACATCATTGCCACGCTCTGCGTCGACGGCAGAATCCTCATCTTTGACCGCACCAAACATCCTCTTCAGCCTGCTTCTCCCGGCAAAGTGAATGCCCAGATCGAATTGATAGGACACAAGTCGGAGGGCTTCGGTCTCAACTGGAGTCCGCACGAGGCTGGATGCCTAGCCTCTGGAAGCGAAGACAAGACCATGTGCTTGTGGTAAGTGGAAATACTTTTTCTCGTGTGCCTTGGCCTATGACCGAGGGGCGGTTTGGGAAAGGGGGCTGATGATTGCATCAGGGACCTCAGGAAGCTGGAAGCAGATACAAAGATCCTCAAGCCATGGCGGCGTTACACACACCACACTCAAATCGTCAACGATGTTCAGTACCACCCCATATCCAAGAACTTCATCGGCTCCGTATCCGACGATCAGACGCTGCAAATCGTCGATATCAGACAAGAGAGCACTTTGGCTGCTGCGCTCGTGGCCAAACGGGGTCACCTAGACGCCATCAACGCACTTGCTTTTAACCCCACCTCGGAAGTGCTGGTCGCCACGGCGTCTGCCGACAAGACTGTTGGTATCTGGGACTTGAGAAACGTCAGAGAGAAGGTCCACACGCTAGAGGGACACAACGACGCCGTAACGTCGCTCTCTTGGCACCCGACAGAGGCTGGAATCCTCGGCAGCGGTAGTTACGACAGGAGGATCGTCTTCTGGGACTTGTCGCGTGTTGGCGAGGAGCAGCTGCCCGATGACCAAGAGGATGGACCACCAGAGCTGTATGTGATTGCACATGGTATTGCGACTGGGAAGCAGAAAGAAAAAAAGAAGAAGAAAAAGAAGAAAAAAAAGAAGAAAAAAAAACAAAAAAAAAAGTGAGAGGGAGACCAAGACTAATTCGGAGATCAATAGGCTCTTCATGCATGGTGGCCACACCAATCATCTTGCCGACTTCAGCTGGAACCCCAACGAGCCATGGCTGGTTGCCAGCGCCGCGGAAGACAACCTGTTGCAGATTTGGAAGGTGGCCGAGTCCATCGTTGGCAAGGACGATGGGGAATTGCCCGTCGATGAGCTTGACCGTTAGGTAAGGTCCAAGTTGGTGCAAGGGAATGGAGGTCGGGGCTTCTAAGACGAGCGGGACAAGACAGAATCCCGAAAGAAAGGGGGGCCTGGCTGCTGCGGTCTGCTTCGGTGTGTGGGAATGGTGTACACTACAACAAGGAAGCTGAACAAGGGCGAGAGCGACAGCGAGAGCGAGGGCGAGACAAGAACGCCCACGGAGGGTCCAAGTTTTCAATGTTTCATTCTGTGTCGATGTCTGTTGTATGCCTACATTGGGCATTTGCCTTGTAGAAGTTGGGCTTCAAACGATGAGCCGTCAGACCGTGCGCAGGTGCTACCGTGGGCGACAGGTGAAGGTGAGGAGAGCAAGTGGACGAGTGGACCCGGCCGTCTGGTCATGTCAAATCGGTCAGGGCAGGTGTCAAGTCGACGTTGCCAGCTGTCAAGGCATCGTTGAGGTGTCGGTGGTGAGTGGTGAGTGGTCCCGTCGTTGTGTCGTTGTGTCGTTGTGTCGTCTTGTTATCTTGTCATCTTGTCACCTTGTCACCTTGTCGTCTTGTCGTCTCGTCATCTTGTCATCTTGTCATCTTGTCACGGCACCACGACATCACGGCATCACGGCATCACAGACGGCGCAAGGATGGTGAGTCGAAACTAAATCCTACTTGTTGCCGTCCTACTACATTCATCCCGTCCGTCGACCCCGTGCTCTCACAACATTGCATGGAGCATGAAACAAGACGCAGCACACCGTGATTCAATGACATGTACAGCATCGCCCCCTTTGTCGTCGTTTGCCTCTCGAGTCTCACATGCAGGCAAGAACCTTTTCGTCCCCTCCCTCTTCTCCATGACCACAACGATCACCTGAACATATCAAGGAGTTGACATGCAAAAAGTTGTCTCGTCACCATTCGCCGTCTCGTCCATCTCCAACCTCGCACGCCTCTCGCTGCCACCACAAAGATGGCCTTCCCCTTTGACCCAGACGTAATCAAACGAAACCTCCGCTCCCACGGCTTCAGCTCCCAGCAAGCCGCCATAGTCACGCACCTCGCGCTCGACAAGCTCCGCGAGCTACACGGCCAGACCAACCAGCCCGTGACGCTTGAACGCATCGCCGAGGCCATCAAGCAGTATGCCGCCGAGGAAGTGGCGCGCGAAAAGGCCGTCCGTCCCGAGATCCGGGATCGGGGCATTTCCATTCTCCAAGACATGGAAGAAGATCTGCAGCACTTGCGGAGCCTCCCCAAGCTGGACACGCAAATCGTCAAGGATGCGCCGCATGACGGCAAGCAGAGCAAGCGCTTCCGGTTCGACGACGACGGACTGGAATACTTTTTCGGAAAAGAGGATCCGTATCATCCCCATCCGCCACAGCGGCGACGGCGACGGCTGGACGATTGTGCGCCCGCCAGCAATCTCTCCACGGGCAGGCACCATAGCCGCGATCTCATCACGGCGTTGTGTGCGCGGACCGAAATAGCCGTGGAGCTGGGCAAGCATCTTCGTCCCGAGGACCTGGTCGCTCTGTACGCCACGAGCAGGGTGTTTCACGAGGCCATCAACGAGCACCTCCTCTCCAGCATCAGGACGTGGATCGAGCACCAGGCTCCCGAGGCGGGCCGCATCTTCAAGTACAAGCTCTACCGCCGGCATCTGATACCCGACCCGGCCGGACGCACATGGGCCGCGCAGTACCAAGGCACGAGCACCGAGAGGGAGAAGCCGCGCCTCATGCGTCAGGTCCGCACCGTGCCGGGTCTGCGGTACCTCCAGCTCGTGCTGGGACGGGACCGGTGCTGTCGACAAATCGTCGCCATCATGGCGCGCAACGGCTTCCTCGTGCCCAAGACGATGCACCACACGCTCCTGCGGCTCTGGCTCCTCATGGACATCCCCACCACGGGACAGCGGCAGGCGCTGCTGAGGAACGCCGACATCTGGACCGACCAGCATCTCTACAACGCGCAGATGCTGTTCCTCAAGCTCTCCATGATGTTCAACGACCCCATCTACGGACCCCTCTCCAACGAGCTCGTCCACGTGGCCCTCGGCCAAAAGGGGCTCTACCCGCTCTGGCAGCTCCTCATGCACAAGAGATTCACCACCCTCCCCGAGCTGCTCGAGTGGAAGGTCCGCTACGACTACGACATGCCGGACGAGCTACACGGCGGAGGGCGCGCCAACGAGTCCACCGTCCACGGCGTGCCCATCCACGAAGTCGGCATCGGGCACCTCGAGGGCTGGGGCCTCGGAGACCTGCACCTCCAGCGGCCCGACGAGCTCGTCCCTGTCGAGGCCATCGCGCGGGGGCTCGCCCTCGACGACCACCTCGTGTACATGATGCTCTGGGGCTACATTGACTTTGAGACGGGCGAGAACATGGTCCCCACGGAGCAAGACATGTACATGTCCGACGAGGAGGACGCCCTCCAGCACATGGACACCACGGGCCACTGGAAGACGAAGCACGCGCTCAAGAAGCGCTTCGCGGAGCTGACGCCCCTCCAGCAGCAGCAAATCATGGACGACGACGAAGACGACCGCCTCCGAGCGCTCGCCTGGGTGGGGGACACGACGGAGCCGGTCGTCGCGGACCCAGGCAGCGACGCGGAGCCGTACACGCTCGACGACGAAATCAGACGGGGATACATTGTGCGTCGGCGGAGCGCGAACCCGAGCGATGGCGGCGGCGACGGCGCACCCGTTGCGCAGCCCCCCGGCACCAACGACACCCAGGGCTGGGAGGCCTTTGTGCAGGCCGCGCTGGCGACCGTCCCCGTGGAGCTGGACGAGGACCAGGCCCTCCGCGCGCAGGCCTTTGAGAGCTACCACGTCGACGAACTACACAGCGATTGGGACTGGGGCGCCTGGCTGGCTGAGCGGGAAGCACGGGGACATTCCGCCGAGGGCTTTTCGCTGTCGTCGACAGACGAGGATGAAGACGACGCAGAGAAGGAGGAGGAGAAGGAGGAGGAGGAGGGGGGAGACGACGGCGAAGACGACGACCACGAGAAGGAGACCATCATCCTAGATGACCCATCCGCACACGAGGAAAAGGACGAATCGCACCCCGGTGACGACCACGAAAACGTGCCCCCCAGCAACGACGACGGCATCGCAGATGCGCACAACAACGACCTCGGCCATCCCACCGATGATGCGCCCGACGCCAGGCTCGCCCTGCTCCTCGACGCAGCGCACTACTTCCACCAAGACTCGACCACGGCCCCCGGCACACCACTCGGCCGACTGCTCGCGGAGCACGCGCCCGAGCTGGCGGTCACGGCCGGCACAGCGTCCCCGGAGCGTCAGGGGGACTAAGCGCCAGGTCCCGCTGGCTCGCCAAACATGACGCACCACCACAAGTGCGGCAACACAGACAAAAGCAGCACCTTTCTATCTATTTTGCTTCTTCGGGCCCCCGTCTATATCACAACCACCTCGGCGGACCCGTCACGTGGACGGACTTTTTTGACGAGACGAGGCGCGGGCAGGCGGCACGCGAGCCCTCGTTTCTCGGATCGGGCAGGAGTGCCATGAGCGCGGACGAACAGGCAGGGGGCAGAGAGAACAAACTACTCGTGGGAACGGACAGGGGAACAGAGAGAACAGCGGCATGAACAAGTGACGGGAGCAGGACACACAGATCAAGGTCAACGTGACAAAGCAGACAAGATAGCCAAGGACGTGTAATTCTCGATGAGAAGGGAGAAAAAAAAAGGACGCAAAAAAAGAAAGAAAGAAGAGAAAATAAACACAAGGCCTGGATCCACACCACGGTGAGCAAATATATGCAGACGTCGAGTGAAAACTGGAAATATCAGAGTCACGCCACGGCCAAAGAATTTCCCTGTCACTCCCCTTTCGCTATGCACCCATCCGGGACGCTAAGGCTTTTTCAGCAAATGCCACAACCCGCTCCACAAGTCCGAGTCCAAGTCGAGTCCAATCCACTTCAAAAGGAAAAAGAGAGTACAAAAAAAAAAGAAATAAAGGAAAAAAAAAAAGACCCCTTCTACCACCCCGTTGCCGTGTAATGTTGGCCACTCCTCGCTATCGCGACAGACAAGACGTGTAAAAATCAAAGAAAAACAGAAAAAGAAGAAATAAATCAACTAGACAAATGACAAAACTCTCTTCTGGCAACATTTTTGTACCAAAGCCTCGTCAACCCAGAGTAGCCGTGGTAAAGTACCTTGCTTTTTGTCTTTCCTGCCTTTTGGTTCTTTGCTAGCACATCCCGCCTGAAATAAAAAAAAATTTCCCACACTCCGTCCTGATCCTGCACAAGGGAATGAAGCAAAGCAAAAAAGGGCAAAAAAAGAAAGAAAGAAAAAACCGATACACGCCGCTATCTCCTGATCCAGTCGAGAAAGAGAAAGAAAAACAAAACAAAAAAAAAAAAGACCAACCCACGTTTTGCCTAAGTAAGGGATACTTTTTGTTGTGTCTCGAGTTAAATGCCTCTCAAGTCTTGCCATTCCAAAATCGTTCCTATGTTATTGCAAGTAGGCGAAAAATGACATCAATATGGGTAGATGCACAAGCTGTCGAATTGAGATTGACCCCATCAGGTAAAGCCTTCTGAACAAGCGCAGCAGGCGGGCACTGGTTTTCTTCTTCTTCTTCTTCTTCTTCTTCTTCTTTTTTTTGTGCCCAGCGAACAAAGATACTTGTTTCTCACGCGGGCGACTTGCTCGGAGGTGCACCGGCGCCGTTCTGACGAGGGTCATTGCCGCTCACGCTAAGACCGGTAATGCCTGAAGACAGAAATGCAAACGGATCATTCTCCCCATTATTGTTATTATTGTAAAAGTTGTTCGACGGAGCCGGGCCGCCGGACGCAGGCCCGTTGGAAGCCGACTGAAAAGCGACCTCGGCAGCTCTGCTATCAAAAGGACCAGCCGCGTGCGGTCCAGGTGTCGACACGTAGCTCTGGTTGTTCATGGAGCTGGGGTAGGCTCCGGCATGACCGCCTAGACCGGAAGGGAGGAAGTGGCTAGGAGGGCCGCCAAAGTGCTGGTTGTAGCCGCCGGCAGATCCGAAAGCCGCGTTGGCCGAGTTGAAGGGCCCGGGTCCGGGTCCGTGTCCAAGCCCGGGTCCGAGCCCGGGTCCGAGCCCAGGTCCGAGCCCAGGTCCGGGAGTGCCCGCCATAGATCCCTGGCTCATGCTATATTGAGAAGCATTGTCCATCGGAGAGGGGTAGCCCGAGTCGGCAACGATGGCGGCACCAGCTCGGCTGGCACCGCAGCGAAGGCAGCATACGTTCTTGGCAAAGTTGTGATAACCACAAACCTCATTACCACATTTCCAATCGCCTGCCCGGAAAGGGACGACACCGCCTCCGCCCATGCGACCACCTCCATGGCCCATGTGTCCGTGATGGCCGCCATGCCCATGAGGAGGGGGGGGCATTATGGTAGGGGGTCCGTAACCACCACCATAGGCAGGATAGCCCCCCGACATGTCGGCACCAGGGCCGGAGCCGGCAGCCGGGAACGAGCATCGGAAACAAGCAGTTCGGCGCTGGAAGTTAGAGAAGCCGCACGAAGGGCATGTCCAGTCGCCAGGTCTGGGCCGGTTCTTGCTGGGGGGGAAGGGGGTGAGAATATCTTGGGCTCGGTCCAAAACGCGGCTGGAAGAGGGCGAGACTTCGATGGCTTTTTCGTTGAGAGCACGGCCGTTCATACACAAGCTCTCGGCAGCCTACGTCAAGAATTAGCCTCGGCGTCGAAACCAGCTGCTCCGTGCCACCTGGCGTGCGACCTGGAGCTTCTGTAAATCTGCCAGGGGGCAAAAAAAGAAGAAAGGAAAAAGAAAGAAAAAGAAAAGAGCAAGGGGGGAAGAGGCGCGTCGATGGGGACGTGATTGGACATCCACCTAGCTAAACTCACCTCTTCATGGGATGAAAAGACTGCGAAGCCAGTGCCGGTAGGTTTGTGCTGCTCCGGGGTGCGCAGAGTCCAGAAAGCAATGGGGCGCCCACCGAATTGTGTGAACCAGCTTTCCAGCTCGGATTGAGTCGTGTCATGAGGCAGCCCAGACATGTGAAGGACCTTGCTTCTCTCGGATAGGAAGGCTCGAACGTCAGCCCTGGCATCCATTGGACGAGTCAGGACATCTGGATGTTCCTGAGGAGGCTGCGACTTGCGAATCAAGCCCCGCAGAACACGAGCAAGGGTTATGGCCTCTTCCATGGCACGTCGCGGCGAGGCGGGAGCCAAGGACTGGAGATGAAAGGGCAAGTTGTGCTTGATGGGGGCGCTCGACTGAACGGGTTCGACTTCGAGAGCGGCACAGATGTTGGAGAGCATCGAGGGGCCAAAGGGAAGAGACTCGGGGTGGTGCTGTTGCCATCGCTGATATTCTGTTCGCAGATCGAATGTGCGTGAGTGCTGCAAATAAGGGGGCAGGACGACGGCTTTGTCACGAGCCTCACGAGGAAGCTGCACGCGGAGATCCCAGGCGTCAAGCGTCACGAAGACAAAGTCGAGATTTTTGGATGTCAGGTACTCGGTAGCAAATGTATCGAATCGAGAGATGGCGTCCTTAAAGGTACCCGCGTTTCGAACATGCTCCCAGGTGAGGGTCGTTAGGCTCGCTGTAAAAACGGCACAATTCCAGTCAGATGTACTCATGGCTCGTCTATTCTTCAGGACAGTTTCAAGATACGACACACATGACAATGATGGTCTGCAGCGATGTTTGCACAGCCGCCGAAAGATATTGGGCATGGCATTTCATGTTTTGTTCACGTCATGGAGGTAGTCTTGGTTTTTTTTTTGGTGGGGGAGGGGGGGGGATGGACTGGCTAAACTCACTGCAGAGAGGAGTGATGGGCGTGTTCACGGGCTTGACAAGGACGCTCTCGTGCGTAATCTAATGACGAGAGGAATCAGCGTGGGCAACGATCGGGTCATGAGACGCTTTGGATGGGCGTTTTTCTGCACAGCTCAAGGCGCAGAGCAATGTGTGTGGAAAGAGAGAGGGAGGACAGGAGAGGGGTTGTTGTTGTTGTGTTGGTTGGTTGGCATTCTTACCTCCTCAAGCGAGTTGGCGTCCAGGAGGATCCAACCGAGCTCAATGACTTCGGCAGAGTCCTTGGTCACGTAGACACCGTGCTCGTCGCATGTGGTGGCGACGTGAATCACAACATAACGATCGACATTGAGCTGAGAGGGCTGCTGGGAAGACATGATGGCCTAGCGGATGGTGCGGACTCAATCGGCAATGCAAGAGGCTGGCTATGGCGTGGGCAGCAGTGTCAATTGCCACCTGCTGGCCGGTCGAATTGCCGGGAAGAGGACTGGGAGAAGAAGAGGAGGAAGAAGGAGAAGAAGAAGAGAGAGGACGGAGGTGCAGCCTGTGACCCAGCCGGCTCTCCAGAGGTATGAGGGCGGCGACGGTGAGGGTGAGGGTGACGGGAACAGGACTCGATGGTGTTGGAACGACAAAAGCCAGCTGAAGCTTCAGGAGGTTTTTCCCGAGCGAAAAGAGCCGCAGGCGGGCGCTGAGCCCAGGCGGAGCTGGAGAATTGCACGGGCCGACGACAGTTGCGTTGACAAGGCGAAGAGAGGGGCTCGGGCGCTTAACAAAGAAAATGAAAAAAAATAAAAAAAATAAAAAAAAAACCGAATAAAAAATAAAACAAAAAATAAAAAATTATGGAAAAACGACCAGACAGCGCTCAAGCCGGCCGACGGGAAAAGAAACACGACCAGTGGAACGCAACAACGACAATGACAAAAAAAACACAGAGAAAAACATTCCAAATGGATAATAAAATATAAATATAAAAAAGGCGGTGCATTTGTACATACATTAAGTAAGTACATACATACATATGCAAGTACATAGTCTGTGTATGTACCTGGACAAATTGCACAACACGCTCCCATCGCCAACCCCGGCCACTGCCTTGGGAATCGTGAGCGTACTCGACGCTTTTTGCAAACTGCATCCGTCCACGACCAGCCAGCCGTCAAATGCTGCCGCCCGCGCCGCGATTCTTTTTTCCCCTTGCCCCTTGCCCCTTGCCCGTTGCCCGTCCCGCGCAACGCACGACTCCACGGCTCTCTCGCGTCCACCCGTGGACCAGACTACCAAGGGAGACCCCGAATACTTGACGCGCCCAGCCGACAAGACGTACAATCCATACATACATACATGCATACATGCATACATATACGACGACTGTGACGAACCTCGAGCTACCCCGTGGACGCGACGCAGTTGCCCTCGCCCACTCGTGCCGCCCCCCGTCCTCTCGAACCACCAGAGCGGGACATGTGTCCTCAAGCGCTGACTGCCTACCAGCCAGGGCCCGAACCCGCGACCCCCGGATTGCTCGCTTCTCTCGTCGCAAGGGATCCGAAAAAGGGGAGTGGCCTGTTTCTTGAACTGCCGACTCCGTGCTGCTTCGTTCCCGCCCACCATCGAGGTTGACAAGCAAGCCCCTTGACGATATGTGGCCACATGACGGGACAAGTATGCGGAGGAGGAATCCGTCAGTCCATACTGACGACGAGTCCTGGTCAGCGAAACCACGACGGTTCCGTTGTCATGGACGTGGGCGCGCATTTTGATCCGAGACGTTTCCACTGGGCTGTTGCTGGACGGACAAGGGACGATGCCTTGATGAATACATGCAGCATGTGCACAAGGTCATTCACCGATCCGACAGATGTCAACCATGAGCATTGCCAGTGTTTGATGGCTCAGTCGATTGATAAAGTATGTTTGCATACTGTCTGCACGTATGCACGTATGTACATGTACATCTGTATCTAGGTACCTTGCCATGTCTAAAGTACAAGCACCCAGGGTACAGGGGTTTTGAGTAGCAAGTACCGACTTGTGTAGAACACGAGATGTCCGTCCCGCAGTCCAAAAATAGCCACCGCGCGGTTTGCAGCGTCAGAGTCCCGGGGGCAGCTTTCTAGAACAGAGGCCGACAGCATCATCTCCTTGACCGGCCGTGCAGGAAAGGCATGTCGAACCACATTCCAACCAACCATGGTCGGGGATTGCTACGAACAAGCGTCGTCGCCACGGAACAGAAAAGACTCATTTCGACATTTGAAAGAATTTTAGTGGACAACTGACCATGCCTCGCGACTCGTTTCTCCATCTCGACTCGCGCATGTCTGCGGAAACACATATAACGTGTCGAAAGGTATAGACATGGCATTTCTATGGGTGTCATTCTGGGCCAGAATCGAAGGAGTACAGTCGCGCATGCTCGCGTCAAGGTGGCTCGCGGAATCGTGATTGGGCGGTTGAAAAGACGAAGCTGTTCTGCCCCGACTTACCTTGTGGCGGCGGTTTCTGCTCCATCCCGTCCTCCATCGTCTATTGACCTGGACGACGTCACGGCTTTTTAGCACGGCGGATGACTGGGACGGATTCGTATTCGAGGGAGCGCGTGACGAGGCTTGAGGCGACGTCCTTGGACGACGCCTGGACGAATCTGTCGCACACGGAAGAGCTGCATGCCCATTATGCTCCACGTTGGACCTGGGAGCTGTCCGTAGAACTCGAGTCGTGATTGACCTGGCGGACCATGGAGCCATCGTTGTCGTACGGAGGACACACGCAGGCTTGCCATGGGCCTTGGGCATTCGCGGCGGGACGATGCTTGCATGCAGCAGGCAGCATATGCGTCCATACGTGCGTCCATAGCTTCTCCAGAACCTAGAGCACACATCTTCATGGGCAAATTGTTTGCTTCCTGCCTGTCCCTGACCGGCATCGTTTTATCCTGCAGCGCCTGTAAGTGCCGGCCACCGTTGGAGGATGGAGCAACATGGAGCTTGTCCTTTTTTTTTTGCGCCAGACCTGTTCAACCCCGTGCTTCAACCGCTCCGTGACCGAGTGCCTACCCAGGTCCCCCCGTGTGAAAGATGTCTTGCGGGAACCGAGGAGAGCAAAACGTCAGAAACCGAAGTTGGCGGAGGCGTTAGGCCGTCACGCCACGCGGCAAACTAGATGAGTGCTTCTTGTCATCCCGCAAAAAAAAAAAAAAAAAAAAACAAAAAAAAAAAAAAAAGGCAAAGGGGCGTGGACGCGTGTTCAGCTCGACAAGACCTTGGCCGCCCGCGAGGCAGTCCTTGACGTTGAACATTTGGCGCCAAATCGTGGATGGATCGACCGACGGCCATCGGACCGATGGCTTCACAGCTTGTGCACGTGCAGGATGAATACTCGACTCTTGGGTTGACGTCATCTGACCGTCTCGCTCTGGGCACCCGTTCTCTGGCGGTCTGGACAAAGAGGCTCGAGCCGTTTCCGACGTATTCCATCACGCACGTCGAGCAACACCTACTTTCTTGGGGCCCCCCTACTCGCCGATTTGTCTAGAAACAAAGGGACACAAAGAGACACCAAAGGCCCAACGGATAAGACCATCCCTAGCCCGGCCACACCTCACGCCTTCCGCAGACTACAGTTGCCGACCGCCTCTTTTGCCCTCCCCTCATCATTCGCTCTACACAGTGCCCCATTGATCGGATCCCGAATTCCGCTCCAGTCTCTTCACCAACGACTGCGCGTCAAAACGTCCTTTTCAGGTTTCCCATCTCCCGCGTCGCCTGTTCCCTTTGCAGCTTTCCACGCCCTTCCTCTGCTCCCCAGGAAACGCGACGTGTCTGCTCAGAGTCGTCCACCATGGGTGCCGCATCTGCTATCCTCATTGTCATCATCACCATCTTCTGTGAGGACTTGCCCCCTATTTCCTCCAGTCACGATCCACCGTCTTTTTATTGGGCGCTAACTTGAAAAGTCCCTCCGGTGGGAGTATGGGCTGTGGCGGGATGTGGCATGGGTACGTTCTTTTGCGTCTATCTTTCCTGAATTTCGCCTGGGCGTCGTCGCCTGGGTTTCTTCTCGTCATTCTCCTTCTGATAACAACGAAAAAATAGACTTGTTCATCAACATCTGCTTGACCATCCTGGGCTACATCCCGGGCCACATACACGCCTTCTACCTCGAGTACGTTTACTACGACCGCCGCGAGGAGGCTCGTCTGGGTCGCCTCCCCACCCGCCGCGCGCCTGGAGTCTATTCCGACAATGTGCAGAGTGGTGGCGGGGGTTACGGCACGATTGCGCAATCGACCCGCTGAGGAAGCCGTCGGTAGACGCATACGGGCCGGTCCCAAGTGAGAGGGCGACAGGGAAACTCTGGGGAGCTGAGCTCTTGGCCTGGCGGCATGTCCGTCCGGAGATGGATCCGACACTGGGGAGAACGGACGAGATGCGATGCGATGCTCCGTGGTAGCTCGGCGTACATGACGGTCCCTGCGCGGTAGTTTCATGCCTGGCATTGAATACACATAGTTGTGGTTTTTTTTTTCTTTCCTACCGTCACGAGCGCAGTTGTGGTTGTCTCGTTTGTGCCACTCTCAATCCGGCCTGACATGTTTCGTTTTTATTTTTGGGCTTCGCGCCGCACCATCCATGGATATACCTACCACTCCGTCCCCCTTCTCCATCGGACCAGACTGACTCACGCACGAATAGCCCGTCCACCTTTTGGACGATTTGTGTACGGGAGTGGCTGCGAGCCGGGAGTCGCAGAGATGGCGCACCATTGCACGCCACGACGAGCGGCACAGTGGTGTGGGTGCGGGTCAGCAAGTCGTGAACGTGTCAATCTGGTGGGATCGATTGTCTGGCGGGGCACGTTGGGGAGAGGGGGATGACGCCCCGCTGTTGCCAGCTGACGCCCCGCTGTTGCCAGCTGTTGCCAGCCGGAGCCAGGCCCGTCGAGTGTCGACCACATGAATTGCACACACCGGTTGTCTGCACTGTGCAGTTCGTGTCGCACCAGACGGCTCGCACCAGACGGCTCGCACCACTGCGCCACATGTGCTCCTCTTCTCCTCATCCGTGGCCAACCACGCCTGGCCACAGCGGCATGCAGTCGTGGAAAACGGGACAAAAAGAACAAGGAAAAAGAAAAAAAGGGAGGGAAAAAAAAAGAGAAAGAATCAAAGCCCAGCCTCCTCAGCACATCCCACCCGCTGCGTCCGTCTGTCGTCCGTCGCCCGACCTCCTCCTCCTGACTTCATCGGCTCGACCAACGGGTGTTTTTGTCTTGGAGAGTCTATCTCGACAATCTGGCCGCCATTTTGACAAAGAAAAGAAAAAGAACAAAAGAACGGAACAAAAAGAAAAAGAAGAAGGAAGGAAGGAAGGAAGTGAGGAAAGCCACCCGGTCCATTGATTGATGCTTGGGCTGATGAGCACGCAGGACAGACAGCCTGTGGTTTGATCTCGGCCAACGTTGTCCTCGCCGTGCCTCCAACGACTCCGGAGCCCTCGGATCATGGCCTCGACGCTCACCCCGTCCGGCACGCCCCCGAGTGCTCGGTGCCACACTCGGCAATGCCACGCTCGCCCTCCCTCCTCGACATCGTCGTCAGGTCGCCAGACCAGTGACAGGCGGAAACGCCCGTTGCCGCTCGCCACGACGCGCCTCTTTCGGCCGCACCCGTCCTCGACGAGCGTCGCTCCCTCGACCGCCGAGGGCAAGGCCACGCCTGTGGACGATGCCGCGGCCAAGCACGGAACGCTGGCGCTGCGCGCAATCAACAGCCACTACCCCAGCCGCCGTCGATGTGCCAGACCGACGGGCGCCCAGTCGAGTGCCTACTCGGAGCCCGTTGTCGTGCGCACCTACTACGCGCCCGCGTCCGGTCGCCGTCAGCGCCCATCCGGTCGCGGCGGAGCCGGGTCCAGAACCTGTGGCCCGGCTATCGGTGTCGGCGCGGCCGGCGGCGTGCTGGGCACCATGGCAAGGGCGTATACTAGGAAGCGGTCCGCGTCCGGCGTGCGTCCCGATATCCAGCTGCCGCCCGTCGAGGCCTTCAGGTTCAAGAGCTTCCTGGCCAACGCCGACATCAACGCGGACCTGGACAGGATCGCCGAGATATGTGCCCGCGCGAGCTACTCCTTGAGCAACCAATACGAGGTCCACTGTGCACCCCACGGTCCGGGAGCCTCATTCCTCGCGTCCGGCCACGGCCACAACCGGGACCCCCAGGGTCCGACGGTGCAGGCCGTGGCCGTTGATGACGAACAGCTCACGCTGAGCATCATCAAACGACGGCGGCGCGTCGGCAGGGGGAACATCCGAGCAGTGGGCACCTTGGAGACAATCATGTCCTCGAGCCGCTCGTCGGACGAGGAGATTGCAAACAAGACGTCGGCATCCGCACCAGCTGATGGAGTCCGCGGGCGGGCGGCAAGGAAAACGCAGGCGTCTCGACCATCGTCCCCAAAATTACCGTCGGTCGCCGCACGGGATGCGTCCGACTCACAGGATGACCACTCTCCACAGCAGCAACAACAGAAGCAGCAGCAACAACAACAGCCGCCGCCGCCGCCATCACCAGGCCCTCTGCCCAGAAGGTCATCGACCCCGCTCGCTCTGATGGACAACTCCAGGCAGGGTGGCGCACCGTGGGCTGCCTCGAGACCCCGGGCTTCCTCCTGGGCATTGGTCGGCGAGCCGGCGTCGCCGCGGGCCTCTGGCCGACAACTGGAAACCCGGACCGCGTCAGCCGATCCGTCCATCAAGCCAAAGGCGCCGCGAGCTCGGGCCTCATCGGCTCCCCGGGCCGGTGTGACGGATGCGCACCCTGCACGCGGGTGCGTTTCGTCCACGCGGCAAGATACCCTTGGCAAAACGACGGGCTCGTCGATATCCGGCTGGCTGCCATCCATGTCGACCTCTATCCGGCCCAAGCCCAGGGGCCGCGCCGAGAGCAGCCTGAGGGATCTCCTGCACAACACGGAGCACAAAGCCAGGGGCACCGGATCGGCCGTGAAGTGAAACAGGGCATGCATCACTGGCCACGAGGGTTGGGGAGGGAAAAATCCTGCCGAGCATGCCCCGTGGATCGAGGCAAACCGGGGGTATTTGGCTCCGGGACCGGGCCGCCATCCCACGACCCCAGACCCGGCGGGAGGGCAGCATGGAAGACGCGGGGGTAAAGACGGCGTCGCGCCGATTGGACCTGTGCAGAGCCGTCTGTCTTGCAGAGAGCGCTAAGACGAGAGCGACGGGTCTTGCGGGGGGGAGGCGAAGGGATACCCGATGGGACAAAGGCTTCCCAGAGGAAAAGTGGAAATCTCTTGCAGTGTTTAATTTGGATGCTGTTTTTATTGCTCGTCGCCCACGTGCCGTGATTTTGAATCGACTCTTTTTTGCCCTTGAACACGTTTTAATTTAACATCCCGCCTACTTTTTTTGTCTTTTTTATTCTGTTTGAAAAAATAAGTCATCGGACCGTCTCCTATTTCCCATTTCAGCAAAGTCACAGCTCCACCCGCCACGCAAACGACGCATCGCCGATCCATTCCACCCACAACACCAACGCAGATCCGTGCGCACCCAATAAGACACATGAAGAAAAAAAAATGAAAGAAAAAAATTAGATGAAATAAAATACAAAACTCGGCACCGCAGACGCACCCCGTTCCGTCGATCCATTCCGGTTTCGAGCTTCAGACAAGAGGGGGGGTGTCGTCATCCAAGTCAAGCTCATTTGCGATTTGCGCGGCCTTGCGCCCGACGAGAAGGGGAAAAAAGGACGCAAAAAGGGCCGCGCGTCGTGCCCCCTTTACCACGGCATGTGAGGCGCGCGGCCGTTGTCAAAGGTGGCGCGGCCGTTGATGCGCGGCGCGGCGAGTTGGTCCCTTGCGGGAAGGGGAGCGGGAGCAGCCATGACGGTTGCGAGATAGGCGACGATGAGGGCGACGGAGCGCATGTTTTTGTGTCGTGTGGGGTTTGAGGTCGGGGAGCTATTAAATGGCACCCATGATTTGATAACTCGGCACCCATGTCGTGGCACAGGCGTGGCTAAGACAGGCGATACCGGCCGCCCATATA
>SRPY01000427.1:0-28168 GCA_018360145.1 Claviceps africana | reverse complement strand
CCGGCCGAGTCGCCGCCGAGGAGCACCTGCGACGGCGCACGACCCGCCTGCTGGAGCACGTAGCGCAGCGCCTGCACCGACTGCCTGAGCTGCGTCGGGTACGGGGCGCCGGGGGCCAGCGAGTACGTCAGCAGCAGCACGGCGAGGTCCGCACGTGAGTGCATGTGTGCATCGCCGTCGCCGTCGCCATCGCCATCGCCATCGCCATCGCCATCTGCATGTGCGTCTGGATCTGCACCTGCACCTGCACCTGCACCTGCACCTGCACCTGCATCTGCATCGGCATGTGCATGTGCATCTGCGCCGCCCCCTTCCCTGCATGTCGACGCCACCAGCCCGTCGAGGAACCCGAGGTAGCCCGAGTTGGCCGGCAGACAGAACCCGCCACCGTGATACCAGATGAGCACCTTTTTCGCATCCTTGCGCCCCAGCCAGTGTCCCAGCGCCCCGTGTCCCAGATCCACCGTCTCCGGCTTCATCTTGGTCGACCGCGCATATCGCCTGTACACGACATCCGTCAAAGGCAAGATGAATCTAGTCGCGCCAGATTTGTGAGCCCAACCCAACCCAACCCAAAGAGGGCATCGGTGACGGCATTCCACTCACTGTAGCTGGGCGGGCGAGAGCCGCGTCGTGACTTTCCGCAGAACCGCATACGCAACGTGAAGGTGAAGGCTCGGCGGATCCCTGTCGCTTCGGCGGAAGCCCGTCAGCGCCGAGTAGATGCCCACGGCCACAACGCTGCACAGCGCGGGCAACAGATCCAGTTTGCCCCGGAGCGAGAGCCGATGGGGCGCCTCGGTCCGCGTCGCGACGTGGACTGGGAGTACATCGGGTGTTGGCTTCGCGTGCATGATTTCAAATCTCAATCGTCTGCGCAGCCCGGTGTGGTGAGGTGTGAAGAAGTAGTAGCCCGGCCCTCGTGCCCATGCAGATTTTTTTTCGTAGTTTTGGTTTTATGTAAAAAAAAAAAAAAAGAAAAAGAAAAAAAGAAAAAAAAAATCCATTTCTTGTCCGCATACTTTTGTTAGCCTTTTATTTTCAGGCCATTTTCTTCCATCTTGTTTGTGCTTTGACCCCATGATGGACGGGAATGCAATAGATTCTGACCGAGCCACGTACCTCGGACCCGCGGCACAGATCGTTTGCCCGTTGCCGCTTCTTTCTCCCACAAAGGGACCAATCGGAACCGCCAGGCGGTTTGCCAAAAGTCTAGTACAAATCCAAACCCGACAACGAATGGACCTCGGCATTTCGTGAGGCGCACGCCGGACCTCTCCGGGGCGAATGACTCATCACGCTCGCGTCAAAGAAGGGAGAGGCAGGCAGGGAGAGGCAAAGGATGCCGGCCGATGGGCCAGCTGGCACGTTCCCAGATGAACAAGTTTGGGTAGTAGATTCGCATTCGCTAGCCTGGCCCTGCATGTACACTAGGGCTAGAACTGCTGACGCCCGAGTTTTGAGATGTAAAGAGTAACGAGAGGGTTTTAGATGTGCGTATGTATATATGAAGATTAAAAAAAAAAACTGTCGTTTTTTTTTTTCTCAAGCAAATGAGAAACTATTAAACAAACATTATAAAAGACTATGGTTGGTGCAAAGCACCATCAGACCGTGTATGTTATCATGTCCTCCTCCCGAGGCCTCTAGCCACCACCAATACTAGACACCCCCGTTCCAACAGTGTGATGCCCATCCACCTTGGCAGAGTTGGGGTCATCTCACCCGGACACTCAGTAATAGTTCGAGCTGTATGGCTTCTTGGCGAGGCACTCCTCGGCACAACGCTGCACAATCTCCCGGACGCTCCTCTCCTCGCCGGCAAGCTTCACCCGCTGCTCGCACTTCCAGTCCTTGTCCATGTTGACCAGGACTTGAATCTCACCGTCCAGAGTGTCGCACTTGTACGTGTACGGGACAGGAGTCTTGCCCGCGCCAACATAGGTGCCCGGGACAAACGTGCGCGGGACAAGACCCGCGCCGTAAGGCTTGCCTGAATGGTAAGGCAAGTCCGCGCCGTAAGGCTTGTCGGCATGATAAGGCTTGCCCGCGTCGTAGTGCTTATCGGCATGGTAAGGCAACTCAGCGCCGTAAGGCTTATCGGCATGGTAAGGCTTGCTCGCATCGTAGTGCTCGTCGGCATGGTATGGCAACTCAGCGCCGTAAGGCTTTCCTGCGTCGGAACGCTTTCCGGCATGGTAAAGATTGTCGGCATGATAAGGCTTTCCTGCGTCGTAGTGCTTGTCGGCATGGTAGGGCAACTCTGCGCCGTAAGGCTTATCAGCATGGTAAGGCTTGCTCGCGTCGTAGTGCTTGTCGGCATGGTAAGGCAACTCTACGTCGTAAGGCTTTCCTACGTTGGAACGCTTGTCGGCATGGTAAAGCTTGTCGGCGTGGTAAAGCTTGCTCGCGTCGTAATACTTATCCGCGTGGTAGGGCAAGTCCGCGCTGTGAGGCTTGCCCGAATAGTGAGGCAAGTCCGCGCTATAAGGCTTGGCCGCGTCGTAAGTCTCGTCCCCGTAGTGACGCTTGTAATAGTCACTGTGTTTAACGTTTTCGATGTCGATGTTCTTAGAGGACAGGATATCGTCAACATTAACAAGGCCAATTTTGCCGTTCTTGTTGACATTGTTGAGAAGGCCAGAGGTCGCACCCCGTGCCAGCAAGTCTCTAGCATAGCCCTAGTAGCAAATAACATTAGCAAGAAGCTCACAGCGTTCTAAATAATAATTGAGACCTGCTTACTCTGAAACCGTCACTTTGTTTGACATTTTCGACCTCAATGCTTTCAGAGGAAAGGATATCGTCAACATTAACAAGGCCAATTTTGCCGTTCTTGTTGACATCGTTGAGGAGGCCAGATGTCGCGTCCCGAGCCAGCAAGTCTCTAGCATAGCCCTAGTAGCAAATAATATTAGCAAGTAGCTCACAGCGTTCTGAATAATTATTAAGGCCTGCTTACTCTGAAATCATTATCATGTTTGACATTTTCGACCTCAACGCTCTTTGAGGACAGGATGTCGTCAATGTTAACAAGGCCAATTTTGCCGCCCTTATTGAGGTTATTAAGGAGACCAGAGATAGCGTCCCGAGCCTGCAAGCCTCTAGCGAAATGGCGGTTGTCGATCTCAATATTCCCAGAAGAGAGAAGGTCGTCAATGTTGACAAGGCCAATCTTGCCGTTCTTGTTGGCATCGTTGAGGAGGCCAGAGGTCGCGTCCCGAGCCAGCAAGTCTCTAGCGAAATGGCGGTTGTCGATCTCGATATTCCCAGAAGAGAGAAGGTCGTCAATGTTGACAAGGCCAATCTTGCCGTTCTTGTTGATATCATTCAGGAGACCAGAGGTCGCGTCCCTGGTATAATGGCGGTTTTCGACCTCAACACTCTCAGAAGAGAGAATGTCGTCAATGTTGACAAGGCCAATCTTGCCGTTCTTGTTGATATCATTGAGGAGGCCAGAGGTCGCGTCCCGAGCCAGCAAGTCTCTGACGTATTGCCGGTGGTCAACATTGTGGTCAACATTAATATTCTTAATATCAACGTTCTTAGAAGAGAGGATGTCATCGACATTAACAAGACCAATTTTGCCGTCTTTGTTGAGATTGTTAAGGAGACCAGAGGCTGCACCTCGAGCCTGCAAGTCTCGATCGTATTGCCGGTGGTCGACGTCAATATTCTTAATCTCGACGCTCTTGGAAGAGAGGATATCATCGACATTAACAAGGCCAATCTTGCCATCCTTATTAAGGTTGTTAAGAGCGCCTGACGTTGCGTCCCGAGCGTATTTCTGGTGGTCGACGTCAATATTCTCAATCTCGACGCTCTTGGAAGAGAGGATGTCATCGACATTAACAAGGCCAATCTTGCCATCCTTATTAAGGTTGTTAAGAGCGCCTGACGTTGCGTCTCGACCCTGCAAGTCTCGAGCGTATTGCGGGTGGTCGACATCAATATTCTTAATCTCAACGCTCTTAGACGAGAGGATGTCATCGATGTTAATAAGGCCAATCTTGCCGTCCTTGTTAATGTTGTTAAGAGCGCCTGACGTTGCGTCTCGAGCCTGCAAGTCTCTAATATATTGGCGGTGGTCGGCATCAATATTCTTAATATCGATATTCTTAGACGAGAGGATGTCATCGATGTTAACAAGGCCAATCTTGCCGTCCTTGTTAAAGTTGTTAAGAGCGCCTGAAGTGGCGCCGCGAGCCTCTAAATCTCTGACATAACCCTAAATAGTCGCGTTATATTAGCAAGAAGCTTAAATTGGTGGGGTCATCAACTTTCGCTTACCTTGTGGTGATCGCTGTGTTTGATGCTCTCGATGTCGACGTTCTTAGAAGACAGGAGGTCGTCAATATTAGCAATAATGCCAATCTTGCCATCCTTATTAAGGTTGTTAAGAAGACCTGTGTCGGCAAGCTGTCTTGTATAAAACTGAAAGCAGTGTTAACTAAACTCTCTAGGTTATAGATCATGAAATCTTGCTCACCTTGTGGTGGTCGCTGTGTTTGATGTTCTCGATGTTGGCGTTCTTGGAAGACAGTAGGTCGTCAATATTAGCAATAATGCCAATCTTGCCATCCTTGTTGAGGTTGTTAAGAAGACCTGTGTCGGCAAGCTGTCTTGTGTAAAACTAAATAGCAGTGTCAACCATAAGCTCCCTGGGTTATAGATCATGAAATCTTGCTCACCTTGTGGTGGTCGCTGTGTTTGATGTTCTCGATGTTGGCGTTCTTGGAAGACAGGAGGTCGTCAATATTAGCAATAATGCCAATCTTGCCATCCTTATTAAGGTTGTTAAGAAGACCTGTGTCGGCAAGCTGTCTTATATAAAACTAAATAGCAGTGTTAACCATAAGCTCCCTGGGTTATAGATCATGAAATCTTGCTCACCTTGTGGTGGTCGCTGTGTTGGAG
The DNA here is from genome assembly GCA_018360145.1 of Claviceps africana. Lineage (NCBI taxonomy): Eukaryota > Fungi > Ascomycota > Sordariomycetes > Hypocreales > Clavicipitaceae > Claviceps > Claviceps africana. Next base: position 23,251 of record SRPY01000427.1, on the reverse strand, counting down.
GTTCTCGATGTCGACGTTCTTGATGTCGACGTTCTTGGAAGACAACACATCGCCGAGATTGACAAGGCCAATCCTGCCACCCTCGTTAAGATTGTTCAGGGCACCTGAAACTGCGTCTCGAGCATATATATCTTTAATAGACACCTAAATAGTAGTGTATATTAGTATTAAGCTCACAAGCGTACTGTAAAGGTAGTTATTCGTTTACTTACATCCTTAGAGGACAACACATCGCCGAGATTGACAAGGCCAATCCTGCCACCCTCATTGATGTTGTTGAGAGCACCTGAGGTTGCTTCTCGAGCATGTATATTTTTGATAGAAGCCTAAATAGTGGCGTATATTAGTATTCAGCTTCTAGTGAAAGAGAAGAACTGCTTTACGCACATCCTTAGAGGACAACACATCGCCGAGATTGACAAGGCCAATCCTGCCACCCTCATTGATGTTGTTGAGAGCACCTGAGGTTGCTTCTCGAGCATGTATATTTTTGATAGAAACCTAAATAGTGGCGTATATTAGTATTCAGCCTCTAGTAAAAGAGAAGAACTGCTCTACTCACATCCTTAGAGGACAACACATCGCCTGCATTGACAAGGCCAATCCTGCCGCCCTCGTTAAGGTTATTGGCAATGCCTGAGACTGCTCCTTCAGGCTCATCTCTGGCAGAAAGAAGCTTGAAGGATTTGGCCGACGCGATATCGTCAACATTGACGAGTCCGATCTTGCCGCCCTCGTTGAAATTGTTGGCAAGGCCCGAGACTGCTCCTTCAGGCGCATCTCTGCCGGTATGCTCCTCGGAAGGTCGAAACTAGAAACCCGGCGAACCGTTAGCATCATGCTCAAAGCACGGAATGGATGAAGTGGGTGGATTCTTTCGCGTACGGGAGCGGCGGAAGCAACAGCGGCAAGGCCAGCAATGGTGGAGATGGCAAAAGACTTCATGATGATGTTTTTAGGGATTTTTTCCGTGTGTTTTTTTGTTGTTGTTTCGAGGCAATTTGTTGAGGCGCGAGAATGTAAGAAAGTAAACAGGTAGCGAGAGTAATCGGGTAGCGAGAGTAATCGGGTAGAAACCGGGTATTAAACGAGAGAAGCTTCAAGTAATTGTGAAGTAGATGTCTTTGGTGATGATGGATTTTCTTGGACAGATGGAGGTTCCTCGAGCCTCTTTTTATTCATCAGAGCCGCCCTCAGACGGTGTCCCGTCGCGAGGGCAAAAAGGCAAAAACAAACAACTGGAGACTCCTGCCCTGCATTCTGATGAGCGCCTACGAATGCTGCGCGCAAATTGGGCCGAACGCTCCAATGTGCCCCAAATCGCCGATACATGCCAGCGGTTCTGGCCTTGTCGTCGTTGAAGGGGTGGTTTGAGGGCGGCTGGCCGTTCGAGGGGTCGTTTGAGGGGCCGTTTGGGGCTGTTTGGAACAGGTCGACGTCGTAAGCGCCGCCAATGGCAGAAGGCCTGGCACGTGTTGGCTCCGAGCAGGCGGGACATGGTGCCGCTACGGCGGCATGGCGGCATGGCGAGATGGACTCGCGGCACCATTGCGGCAAGCGCAGGCCCATCGCAATAGCAAATGCATGGCGGCTGGGTGCCAGGCCCTGCGCCGGCGTGGAATGTCGGGCCGGCGTAGCGGTTGTGCCCACAGGCAACAACGGAGAGCACGCCAGAGACTCGCCCTTGCTGACACGGCGATCGACCGGGCGTGGTGCCTCGGAAACAAATAATGGAGGCGACCAGCGGGACTACCGTGTGCGTTCCTTGCGCGTACCGTGTTCATGCCGGGTGTGTGCGCTGCGTGTAACGTGCAACTATCCTGCGCTTACCGTGCGACTACCGGGGCACATCTGCATGTGGGTGCATTTCTGGACGAACAGTGGGACGGGGCGGGGTAGAGTGCCGTCTGGTCACAACGAAACTCGGCCCTAGTGGCATCGTGGACCCAGTGGCAAAGGGACATGGGAAGGGCAGGGCTGCGTTACATGGTCCGTCCGGTCCACAAGCAGTCAAGTCAAGTTGGCCAGTAGTGCTGGCCAGATCCCACTTCAATGATGTTGCCAGGGGCTTTCAACGTTCCCAGGGACAGGGAGCCGGTGCCCTTCCGTGCTGGCTGCCTGGCAGCACAGTGTTTGGCCAAGCTCAGCCAAGGCAAGACTGGACCCGGCTGGACGGGCAAGACCTGAGCCTAGCCGGTCCTGCCATGCATTCTCTCGACGCATTCGTCCAGCGGGGCAGAAAACACCCCGTTTGCCCGCGCAGCCAAGCATCCAGACAACCAACAAGCATTTTCCATCTCTAGTGTCGTTACCACGCTTGCAGGCGTGACTCGATGCCTTTCTGCCCTCTCCATCTAAGTGGGTACTTGCCTACTCCCTACCCCCAGGTAGGTACCTACTTCCTGCCTACCTACCTACCTACCTAGGTAGGTACTTGGCACCGTCGCTCGCGCAGTCGCCAAAAACCATACGCTCAGTCGCCAGGGCTTCGTGCGACGGGTCAACACTGACGCTACTCGAATGAAACGGGACCTTTCTCTATGAAGTACCTACATACTAACTTATGGCGCTATTGCAGATTCATCTTCTGCTATTAAATCATACAGGAGATGCATTGTATTCTAACTATTTGGGTAATTCGTACAATGCCAAGCCGTGTGCCTTGGAGCTGACGGGCACCAGAGATATGAAATAGCGCAAGTAACTATGGCAAAATCTTCTTCCAGGGACTGTTGTCGTGTTACATTCACACATCCATCGTTGCACGGAGTTCAAGACTCCGAGTTAGAGTACTTCTGTAGGGTGACGGAGCGGAGAACCTCTATGCTCCCTCGGACAACAACGACAGAAACAAAAGAAAGAGACAGAGAGGGAAGTAAAAAATGAAGAAGAAAAAAGAAAAAAAAACGACAAGAAAATGAAAATGAAAAAGAAAGGGGGGGGGGGGACAAAAAACAAAAAAAAAACACTCGCACGCCCCAATCATGTCACACGTCATTTCTGACAGCATCAACAGGATGCTCAGCCGTCAGTGCGATCCAATAACCGCCGAGTGGAAGTGGGAGACCAGGCCCTCAATTCAAAAACCCATCAATACATATTGTCTTGGTCATGCGACCAAATGGCTTTCTCCTCCCGCCGCCACCCGCTCGGGACACCAGACACACAACACAAAGCTCGGTGCGAGGGTGGGCTGCCTCGTCACATGCCGCAGACACAGACGAGGTAGGCCCATCGGGAATTTCATTGTCATCATGGTCGTCATGGGGTGGCCGCCCAGGCCCTGACTCGGCACCGACGCCAATAAAATTGAAATTGAAATAAAATAAAAAAACGTGGGCCAAATGGCAGACAACAAGACAGGGTGCTCGTCGTTTGTCACAAAGCAGTTTGGCGAAAATGCATGGAGCACACGCACACACACACACACACACATACACACACATATGTATTTGTTACACCAGACATCTCCAATGGCGCTCGTTTGCGTCAGGGTGGCTCGATTCGCAACCATGTTATTGTTGTGTCCAACCCTCTCATGTGTGTGGACAATGCATTAGATAAATACGGGCTGAAGGAGTCGCCTTCTCTGGGTTTTTATACCGTCTCTCTGCCTTGTCGTCCTGTGTAAAGAGAAATAGGCAAAGTGCTGTGCTCAACCAAACGACTGCATCAGACACGTTTTGGCCTTGCATTGCCGTTGCCGTTGAAAACAACACAAGAGAATATCTCAAGCATGGCATCCGAGATTCCAGAGAAGGCCATTCCGCCAGCCGAGTAAGACTTCTTTCTCCTACCAGACGCCGCTTCCTCCTCCCCATCCCCCACGGGAATGAACGCTCCTTCCCTTTCTCCCTTCTGTCAGAACCACACACCACACATACATACAAGTACAGCTGTTGTCCCCACTCTGACATTGGCTGTCCGGCCCGCAAAACCAAAAGCCCGGATTCCCCCTCCCCCTCGGCAACCCACAAAGACACGCCGCATCCTCCCTCACACCAACAACCCCCAACTACCCTCGCAGAGCCCGAGATCGAGAATCCCCTCCAGCATCTATCCCGCGAGGAGCTTCTCGCCAAGGTAAGCGCCTTTCATCAGCAGAAAAGGCTTCAGGATCACATCACCATCTCCCTCCTGCAAAAGGGAGCTCTTGTCGCCCAGGATCCTGCCAATTTCGAGAACCTCGACCTCCTGGACGACGCCGACAAGGATGCGCTGCGGCAGGAGGTGACGCATCGATGGAGGCATCCCTGGCCGTTGTACTATACCATTATCCTCAACTCAATTGCCGCCGCCATTCAAGGCTGGGACCAGGTACATACATACATACATACATACATACATACATATTTCTTCCTCTTCCCAACCTCCGCCCCGACTCGTTGGAACCGGCCAACTGACCTGACGCCCAGACTGGCTCCAATGGCGCCAACCTATCCTTCCCCGTTGCCCTCGGCATTCCTGACGCCAAGGGATCGAGCTGCGGCCCCGTCGCCAACGAAGGCGATTGCGCCAAAAACAGCTGGATCATAGGTCTCGTCAACTCGATGCCATACATCACCATCTGTCTCTTGTAAGGGTTTCCTTCCTCCTTCTTTGACTTCACCACAAGATTACACTCAAAATGTTTTATTGCATTGAAAAAATAAAACTTCCCATGGATCCAACTCTCATTGTGCATCACATTCAGTGCCGGATGGATCTCTGATCCCCTCAACGACTGGCTCGGCCGCCGCGGCGTCATTTTCGTCGCCGCCATCTTCTCTCTCCTCGCCCCCTTTGGCATGGGCCTTTCCCAGACATGGGGTCAACTCGCCGCCAGCAGAATGCTTCTCGGCATAGGCATGGGCCTCAAAGAAGTCACCGTCCCAGTTTTTTCGGCTGAGAATTCGCCCGCCATTATTCGCGGCGGGCTCGTCATGTCCTGGCAAATGTGGACAGCTTTTGGTACTTTTTGTTCTCTTCCCCTTTTCCCCACTTTCGTCCATCCCAAGCCATATTTCAACAACTCGTCACGACTGAAAATAAACAACCACGCACACGCATACCTACATACACATAAACTAATCTATGCACGCAACCACAAGGTATCTTCCTGGGAACATGCGCAAATCTTGCGGTCGGCAAGACGGGCGCCATAGCCTGGCGCCTCCAATTCGCCTCGGCCTTCATCCCAGCCGTTCCCCTCGTCCTCGGCGTCTATTTCTGCCCCGAAAGCCCCCGCTGGTATCTCAAGAAGAAAAAATACGCCAAGGCGTGGCGGTCACTGTTGCGTCTGCGCAACACGCCCCTACAGGCCGCCCGCGACCTCTTCTATATCCACTGTCTGCTCGAGCAGGAAGAGACGCTGGTGCGCGAGTCGGGCCTCAAGGTGTCCGGCAGTGTCTTTACGCGCTTCGTCGAGCTATTCACCATTCCGAGAGTGCGTCGCGCGACGTGGGCGTCTGGGATAGTCATGATAGCCCAGCAGATGTGCGGCAGTGAGTCATTGCTTTTCTGCCTTTTTCTTTGCTTCTTCCCTTTATTTCCTTTCCATGTTGTGTTCTATACAAGACGAATGGATGGAGGGCATGAACACAAATATAATACAAGCAAGAATGAAGGGAATGGAACTCAGCATTTCGCACCATCCATGTTCAGCTCCTCTAACATGAACCCGCAGTCAACATCATTGCCTTTTACAGCAGCACCATCTTCAAGCAGAGCGGCATAGACGACTACACAGCCCTCTGGGCCAGTTTCGGCTTCGGCCTCATCAACTTCCTCTTTGCCTGGCCTGCGATATGGACGATTGATACCTTTGGCCGCCGGGCGCTGCTGCTCTTTACTTTTCCCAACATGTTCTGGACCCTACTTGGTGAGTTTGTCAAGTCACTACAACTCGTGGGTGCAGGCAGAGTGCGCCCATGCCGTCGCCATCACACACGCATACATGTGCGTGTGCGTGTGTGTGTTTGTATGTCTGTGAAAGGCGACGGAAACGAACAGAGGGGGGGAAGCAACGAAAATGAAAACGCTAACGGAGGATCTCGTCTTCTCTCAGTTGCCGGCCTGTGTTACCTTATTGACGACGGCATCGAACACAGCACTGCTCGCATCGCCACCGTAGCAACCTTTACCTACCTTTTCGCAGCATTTTACTCCCCCGGTAAGACCAACTTCGTTTTCTTCCCCTTGCTCTTCCCCCTAACCCAAAAGAAAAGGTAAAAAAAAAATAGCAAAAAAAAAACAACAAAATAAAATCCAACACTAACCGTCTCCGCCGTTTTGGGGGGAAAAGGCGAGGGTCCGGTCCCATTCATGTACTCGGCAGAAGTCTTCCCTCTCTCCCATCGAGAAGTAGGCATGTCCTGGGCCGTCGCCACCAACAACTTCTGGGCCTCTGTCCTGTCTCTCACGTTCCCCCGCATGCTCAGCGCCATGACCCCCACGGGCGCATTCGGCTTCTATGCCGGCCTGAATCTCGTAGCCCTGGTCCTCATCTTCCTCTTTGTGCCAGAGACGAAGCAAAAGACGCTCGAGGAGCTGGATTATGTCTTCGCGGTGCCCGACCGAACGCACGCTCGGTATCAGCTTGGGACGGTGCTGCCCTGGTGGTGCAGACGGTGGTTTCTGGGGAGGCGCGGCGAGAAGTGCCCGCCCTTGCGTCATGACCACACCTTTACCGGGACAGCCAAGGGCTGAAGGGATGCCATTGTTGCATTGGTCTGTGTCTCGGGTGTGGCGTTGGAAGGCGCACGTGGTGTCTGGGTCGGGATGGTCGGGATGGTTGGAGATGGCTGCTGTTCATATGTGGATGGGGCAAGATGGACGAACAGGGACTGGAAAGAGGGAGTGCTTGTTTTTTTTGTCCTTTTTTGTGCCCTTGGTGCATGTGATGTAAGTATTTATGTGTGCCAGACAGGCGCGTATGGTTTGGGTCTCCCGGACTGCGCAAATGGATTGTTTTTTTCCTTGCATGCGTTCCTCAGCAGTCCTACCTTTGATTGGTCAGTAATGATAAGCTCGACAGGTCAAGAAGGATTTTGTCAGCTCCTGCGCGGACGGTGTCAATCCCCCGGAACCTCGAAGAACACGACAGGCACATGAATAATTCTATCATTGTCGCTTGAACGAGAGCTAAAAGGGTATAGATGATCCAGTCCGATCTTCGTCCTCCAACCAAAGTTACAAAAACAACTCTCCCCCCTCCTCCCTTATGCGCTCCTCTATCTCGTCGACCTGCAAGCAAAGGGGCTATGTGCACGACCGCCGCTCGTCTCCGTTTTCTGTCCACGAGGGGTAGGAGGTCAGTATGCTGGCACTCTGCAGTACGTGGATGGGGTTTTTGTGTGGATCGGACTCACAATATCAACAATGGTGGAATAGGTTCCCGCGACAAGGGTGACGGCCCCGATGATGAAAGCAATGATGCTCCCGACGCTGATGACCAGGTTCTGTCTCGAGTACCAGCTGCCCTTGCACAGGAGCTTGAACCACATGATGGCGGGGATCCAGAATGAGAATCCGGACACGAAGAGTGCCGAGGCCAGAGACAGCAGGTCGGAGAAGATGGGAATTGCTTCGGCGATGATCCAGGCGACGAGGGTGAAGACGGCTACCAGAACGACCCAAGAGACCCAGCCCCTTGCCGTCTTGATGTAGCGCAGGACGGAGTTCTTGAACATGCGGCCGTGCAAGTAGCGGAGAGCAACGGTGGAGTTGATGGAGCCGGAAATGAAAATGACGGGCAAAGCGACGCCAAAGGCCACCTTTGAAATGATGGGGCCTGCGGAAAGAAGGGCCGGGGATTGGACCGACGAGCCGATGAATGCGTAGCATAGGGCGCCCGTCAGGGTGTAGATGGCGATCTGAAGGAAACCCGAGGCCCAGATCGACTTCATGTAGTCGGTCGGCGTATGCATTTCGTCCATGAAGGAGAACTGGCCAATGGCGAAACTAAAGGCAAAGATGATGTTGCTGACGGCAACAAACGCCTGGGAGAAGGACACATCCTTTCTGGGCCAGGCAGACCAGTCCACGCCATCAAGACCTTTGTCGCTGCTGGATGCCTGAATGCCGGTGGCGATGATGGTGATGCCGACGGCGGCCAGAATGGAGACGAAGTCGACGTAGCCGAGAATGGCCACCTCGGTGAAGGACGGGGGGATGGCGAGAATCAGGAGGATGATGGCGGAGATGGCGGAGAAGACAATGGAGCAGACGTTTCCGTTGTTGAGGGTGCTGAGGGCGATACTGCCGGTGAGGGCGTGCGAACCCACGACCATGACAAGCTCCAAGACCAGGGCGAGACCGAAGAGCTCGTAGCCGACCCTGCCGAGCAGCAGACGGCCAGCATCGGCATAATTGGCCGTCTCGGGGAACTTGAGCTTCACCTGGCCGACGAGGTAGCTTGTGAAGATGGAGACGAAGCCGAGGGTGATGGTCAGAAACACTCCCGGGAACATGCCCAGGGTGTGGTAGGCAGCAGGTAGACTGAGCGCTCCCAGAGCGACAGCCTCGACGATGGTGACGATGGCCAGCCGCTTCCACCCCAGGCGGTGGAAATGCGCATTGCCTGCGGCCGCGATCTGCTTCATTCGGTCCTGGGCCACCTCCTCGCTCGATTCGGCCATGATGTCGTGCTGCGACGTCAGCTCGTGTGGCGTGGCAGCCGCCTCCTTGTCAGACGCCTTGGCGTACCCGAGACACTGCATCTCGGGACTTGCCGATGCGTTCAGACCCTGTTTGGACGACCCATGGGTGGCTGCGGTGGCTGTGGTATCATTGGCGGCGAGACTGGCAGCCATGGCGGCGGGCGGGGGGAAGAAAAAAAGGCCCAGACGTTTGTGACGGGCGATCAACCAGAGCGAGATGGGGAGCCGCAAAGGGCAGGAAAAGGCGGGCAGGGCCAAGGGACCGGCTACCACGTCAGATGCTGCAGGATGTGGGGAAACACGAGAAGAAGTGTTGCACAAACAAAAAAAGATGAAGAACAACGGGAGAAGAAAAGAAAAAGAAAAAAACGCACGGGGGAAGGAGAAAGAAAAGAGCAGAGAAAGAAAAAGGATCAAAGAAGGAGGCGGGGGGAGGGGAGAAAAAAAAACCAAAAACCACGCCCAATGGATCAACCAATGTTGGCAGATAACATCACGGGTCGTCGCGCCGTTCGTTATCTCGACGCCGGATGCAGTGCTGCAGAGTTTTTTTTTTTTTTTTGGGATTTTTCTGCATTCCGAAGCAAGCCGAGTCATGGGCGCCCCGGGGGCAGAGATAAGACCCGGCGGGAAGCCATTGACTGGTCCGATTCGGACAAGCGATGAGGGGACGACGCGCACCAGACCAGACGAGACCGAGGCCAGAGTCGACGACCCATTGAACACGACCCATAAGACCGATCCATTCGACCCAGCACGACCAAGCAACGACCAAAGAGTGACCAAAAAAAAAAAAAAAACGCTCGCCACCGCTCAGGAAGGCGCGTTGGTCCGGGGACAAGGGGAAGGAGACGGGGGTTGGTCCGAGTCGGAGAAATCCCTCGCTTCGATGGGGACAACCATGGTTCGATTATGACTACAGAGATTTTGAGATTCCATCCATTGGACGGGCGCGACCAGGTTCCAAGCGATTACACACATACAAGCGACGGCAAGAGTCTAGTCTCGCGCCTTTTCACACCAGAGACGACAAAAAAAAAAAGGTCATAGATGGGGAAAAAAAATTCTGCGGCTCCTGCAAAGTGGGGGCGTTTGTTGCGCGTGGAACATCAAAGCATGGGCAGCGCGGCAACGCTTGACTTCCACCCCAACAACAGAATGCAGGGCATGGCACGCACTCACAAGCACTCAATTGGGTCGGAACCGCGCTCACGCGAAACTGGCCCGAGGCAGACGTCTTCCACTACCCGTCAGTCGGGAACAAGTCTGCCCGCCAGCCCATGATCATGGGTCCTGCCGGGCATAAAATGCAAAGGAGAGATATGAAGCACAATGGGTGTCCATAATTCATGTTTATAAGGTTAATACAATATTGACAGCAAAAGGAAAGTCGGGCGCAGCCCAAGTGAACCGAACAAGGCGCATCTCCTTCGAGCCGCGAGTGAAGAAAGAAAAAGAACCTATGGAAAAAAAGATACAACCAGCCTCATCTTCTCATAGGCAATTCGAGCAGAGGATGGCATGGTTCAGTACTGGAACACTGCAGCCCTCCTTTGTTCGCTGGGTGGAGGTTTAGAAAACCACTCCAGCTGGGACACCGGCCTTGACATCGGCCTTGGTGCCAGAGACAACCTTGTTCTGGGTCCACTTCCAGTTGGCACAATCGGCGCACAAGACGTAGTAGTTGGTGCCGCCGGGCATGACGTTGCCCGAGATCCTGGTGACGCTGAGGTTGGTAATGGGGACGCCCTTGGTGGGCTTTCCAGTGGGTCGTCCGTTCTGGTAGTCCTGCTGAATCGTGACACCAGTACCCTTGATCCTGATGAGGGCGATGTTGTCGAACGCGACATCTTCCACTGAGCCCTTGCCCCCGGAAAGAGTCTTGACACGAATGCCGTTGTCAGAATCGACGACCTTGGAGTTCGTGATGCGCACATGCTTGACAGCGTTATCAGTGCGCCCACCAACGGATCCAATGGACAGGCCGTGTCCGCCGGAGCAGTAGCCACCGGTAAAAGTGATGTTGGTGCCAGAGTTGATGGCCAAGCAATCATCCTGGTTCTTGACGGTGCAGCCCGAGATGATGATGTTTTTCGAGGTACCGACGTCGAATCCGTCCGTGTTGTGTCCGCCAAGGGAGTCGCCGGCGGAGTCGTCGATGTTGACGTTGTAGACGCCCAGGGTGTCGCAGGCGCTGATGCTCATGGCGTGCGCGGGGGTGTTGAGGATGTTGAGCCCCCTGATTTGGGAGTTGACGAGGTTATGGGCGTTGAAGAACTGGGGCTTCTTCTTGCCGCTGTTGGTGCCCTTTCCGTCCCACCATCGTCGACCCTGGCCGTCGATGATGTTGCCAGGGGCGCCCGTGATGGTGATGCCCTTTCCGGAGATCGAAATGAGGGGTCCGGTCCACTCCTGGTAGCCAAAGGTCATTTTGCCGGAGAAGATGACCTGACGCACAGATTGGATGTTAGAGGAGAAACGACGAGGGTGAGAGCACGTGGGTCACGAGAGGGGCGGGGAAGAGGAGAAGACTCACATGAGTGTTGTCGGCCAAATCGTCAAGGGCGAGCGTCTTGCCAGCCGGAACTTGCATGTTTCGGAGAGTGATGGTGCTGCACTTGCGCTTATTCGCGATGGCCTGGTTGGCGTCGCTAAAGGTACAAGCCTTGCTGTCCATGGTGGCGACGGCGGCGGGGGCTTTGTTCTTGGACTTGCCCGGCACCGGTGTCGCTGACACAAAGACGCCCGTCCAGACGGGCAAAAGGAGGAGGTGAAGAGAACGCATGATGATGGTGATGAGAAAATTGGTCAAGACAAATGAATGTGTGTGGTCGGTTTGTGGTGTCGTAGCAAGTATAGAACAGAACAGATAAAAGAGTGGCTGAACTGATAACAGTATCCTGTGAGGGCTGTGCTCAAGCAGGACGAAAAGAGTCGGTTGAAGAAAGAGGAACGAGGGAGAAAAATGCGCAATGCCAGTTGCTTAAAGAGCATCGGTTCAAGCAGAGGCTTCACACGGCTTCTTATTTATTCGACGAAGCAAGCGAAGGCAGCGCGCACCAGCGACCCGCGACCCGCGACCCGCGACCCGCGGCCCCCCTGCCCTGCTCCTTCGGCCAGGACTGCAAGGCCAAGTCTTGACCTGCTTGGAGATTGTACAGGGCGGCCGTGCCAGCGCCGGCGTGCGCTGCAAAACGTGGCTGGAGGTTCCGGCAAAATTGCGATGACCTCTTTCTGCTGCCAGGGTCTAGGTTGTTGGCATGATGCGGCGGCTAGCGGCCCCGCGTCTAGGTTTCAGATGGGCGCCGTACAGGTCTGGTTACATTGCTTCTTGGCGCGTTGCATGGCATATAGCCGGGCCAAGTCCTGCCAGACTAACGATATTGAAGGAACTTGGCTTTCGGTCGGCCACAATTCGTCTAGGAATCTAGAATCCAGCACGACAACACTCGACGTCTGACGAGGGGGGAAGAGAAAACAAGGAGAACGGGGAGAAAACAGAAACGTAGCGCATGGCACAGCATGGCACAGCATGGCAGGAAAAGGAACATGCGCCTGCCGATTCCCAATGTGCGAGTATCATGATCGTGGTCCTCGTTCCTGAACAAGCCCATACATAAGTACCAAGTACTTAATCTTATGATACGAAGTCATGTACACTGTGCACCTGTATCACGTGCCGAGGAACTTACTTCTCTACGCTGCACTGGAAGTGGGCACTGTACAAGTAGGTACCTAAGTACTTATGTACTCAAGGTAAGTACCTCCCGACTTTATGGACGTGCCCGTGTACCTCGCTGTGCCCGCTCGTCAACAGCTCATGCAGATCCAAGTCGCTCCAAGCATCCCGCGCAACAATTTTCGTGCAAAAATGTTCTCGAAGCACGTACGAACCACCGCGTCCGGCAAGCACAACCCACTTGTGACTGTCGAAACTAGGTAAGTAAGCAGACTAGGAAAAAGGGGGGAGTGGCGGGCGACAGAGTACCAGAGATGAATCAGGCCTGCATTGTTTTGGACATTTCCCCCCCTGAGGCCGGAGGTCTGCCTCATCAACGGATTTCCGCTGGCTCCTCGGATTGGATTAGACTGAAAAGATAGGATGGATGACTCCTGGCGCGAATCCAGGGCCAGCAGCAATGTGGTTGGCTCCTTCCCTCAGCCCAATGTTGTTTTGCCCCTCTCCACCCCTGATCCCTGCCTAAGTATATAGCATCGAGCATGAGGCTGTACCTGATACAGTCCCCCGGATCCTTAGTCTCTTCACCATGTTCCCAATTACCCAGGAGCTTGGCCCGAGCTGCTTCTTCTCTTTCTCTCCAGCCTGCACAGCAAGAATGCCGAATTCGAGGAGGCTTGGCGAGGCGGTGATATGACGGCCTTATGCGAATTCGACATGCGGCCTGCGGCCCTTCGCTTCATCCTCTCTGCTCCGTTTCAAAACTCCGCGTCGCCTCCCGGCTCGTACCCGCAAAACCAACACATGCGTGCGTCTCTTGTTTCGTCAATCGCACGACAAGTGGAAAAGGGGTTTCGGGGCGCCACAGGCGAGTGGCGCAAGCCAGCGGGAGCCTGTCCGGCATCATTGGCTCTTTTCCTCGCTTCGGCACCTTTTTTGTCCAAACGCCTCTCCAACAACCGTCGCGCGGCATTTGTGCGTCATTTTCAACAAACCCGAGAGCCCCATCCTGGACGGGACAGATTGACAGATGCTCATTGTCCCACACCTTGGCTCATGAAATGAATGTTGATTTGAGGCCAAAATGAGAGGAAAATAAAAAAAACAAGCATAAAAACGCCGAGACGCGATCGATCACCAGATTCTTTAATTTCCACTGTCAAGCACTCGTGTTGGTCTGTCTGGACGCGCAATTCAATCAGCCAGGGGGCCTGAATCAGGCAAGCGCAAATTGCCAGGTCATGCAAAGTTGCTATAAGGTTTTCCTTTCATGGACTACTCGTGGCGCTACCCTTTTCTCGTTTTCTTTTCTTTTTGTGTTCTGTCTTGTCTTTTTTTCCTTGCTTATTTCCCCGTCTTCAGTCCGTTTCTCCTTCTTCGTCTTTTCCATCCCATGCTGACCGGTTCTGGAGCGGGTTTGGCCCGATCTTGGCCGAGAGGTAACATTCTGCAGAAAGTGGCTGTCATCGTGCATGGAATGTATGCATGTACATACAATACAACTGCCGAACTATTTCGCACAATGACGAAGGCAAAAATGCTTTATTTATTTGTTTTTCTTTTCCCTTTGTTTCTTTCTTCTTCTTTTCTCTCCGCTTATTCTACTGTTTATTTTTCATTCTCTTCTCTTCTTTGCGATTCTTTTTCCTTCTTCGTTACGCACCGGTCGTCTCGAGGCACACCAAACGAGCCGATATTCCTGGTCCGTGTCTGATTCCGACTGCCACAATCGACATCACATCCTAACCTACTGTCCTTCCTTCCTGCTGCCCAGGCCACACACTGTACAGGATGCAGACACACATCACATGTCTAGGCATGGAGAGCACATTTCAACTCGGTTTTGCAGCATCGTGCGCCAAGTGCCACGGCATGTTCTCGAAAAACGACCAAACGTCCAATGTAACACACCATGCAAGAAACTGTCTCATCTTATTTCCCCGCGTCAACCCGGCCGTACCACGTAGGCCCGGGATGTGAAAGCACAAGCACCACGGGCGGGCGGGGGGGGGGAAAGGGGGTGAGGGGCGGCTCTCGAATTGAGAAATGCCAATGATATGGTCCAGACCCGATGGGGCGCATGTCGTGGTGCAGCTAATCCGGTCGTATCCATGCCGATGACCGCCCAACCAGGTGGGCAGAGTTGCCCAAACCCATAAAGTACATGATGGGGGGTGGAGTTTATCTCTTCCCCATCTTCCTGCCGAGGTAGTTGCGGATGCGGACAAATTCACGTTGTACATACATATTTTATGTATGCTCGATACCTCCGATGCTAAAGTTGATCCCCCTTTTCGCGAGTGTTGCTAGTCGTGCTGATGAAAAATTCTAGCCGTGCTAATTCCCCACTTTTCACCCTACCAGACCTATATTTTATTTTCAGTTTCCTAGGTAATACCTAAAAAAAATTATTTCACCTCTCTTACTAAACCTTACTATTTAAATTATATATAAATATATAGTTAAAATAGTAATTAGAAAAATTAGAAAATAAAATTTACTAAACCTGTTTAAACCTCTTATTTAATAGAGCCCTTTATACTTACTTTTTTAAATTCCTGTCTTTTACTCTTTTATAATCTCTTTTTATTAATAACTTTATTATAAAAGCTTGAATTTATTATTAAAAGCCCTTTTTTTTATTAAAAGCTATCTTTTACTCTCTTTTTATTATATTTTTATTTATAAATTTTACTATATTAATTATAGTAAAAAATTAATAATATTTACTATTTTTAAGTCTTTTTTACTATATAGTTACATTTTTAAAATTTTATTATATTAAAGGTTTATTTCCTTTATTAAGCTTTATACCTTTTTATAAATATATAGCTATAAAAATAAATTTAGCTTTATTAAGTTCTTTATATATTTATATATTATAAATTTATAATTAGTAGTAAAAAAAACTTTTACTTTAATAACTTACTTTATAATTATAGCTTAAGTTAAAAGAATAAAAAAGTTAAACTTTAATATATTTATATAATAAAAAATAACTATACTTTTAAAATTAAAGTAATATTAAATAAAAAATTTAATAAGCTTAATATAAAATTATGTTATAGTTAATAGTTATTATAATTATTTAAACTTACTTTACCCTTTTAATTATATCATTTATTACTATTTAATAATAAAGTAAAAAAGTAAATAATAAAGTTTAAAAAGCTATAGACTTTTTTAATTTATAAAGTTAATAAAATAATTAATTAATAAAGTAATATATATTATAATATCTTTATAATAAAGTATATTTATAATACTTATTAATATATATATTACTTTAAATTAAGTAGCTTTATAATTATATAATACTTTATTAATAATTTTTAAAAGAAAAGTTTATTTTATAAAATATAGTATAATTATAAAAATTAACTTCTATTTATTATTTAAACTTATCTGTTTTATATTATATAATAAAAAATCCTTTTAAAAGTTTTTAATATAAATAGTATATATAAAACTAATTATTATAGTTTTTATTTTTTAAAAGTTATTATTACGGGACGGAATTCCTTATATAAAAGGAGGATTCCTGATGATATAAGTAGAAAGAACAACTTTATTACTACATATAACTATGCACCTATTTGTGACTTATATATGTTCTCTTTTATAATTCCTCTTACAATTATTTATAACGCATTCTATAAGTTGCCAATGCCTACGCTTTACGTGCTGTATCTAGCGCGTAACAGTTATTATTATAATTAATTAAAAGTTTATAGTAAATATTATATTTAAGTTTTTAAACTTTAAAAAAAAAGCTAATATATAATTAAATATTAAATATATTAAATAATATTTAAAAAAGAGTATAAAATCTATAGCTATAACATTGTTATTATAAATATAAAGCTTATATCAAAAATTGCTTTAAATATTATTTTCCTTAAAATTTAATAGTAGCTTTACTAATAATATAATTAAAGGTAATATAGCTAGTGGTAAAAGGAATTTAATTATAATAATAAAGCCTTTAGTAGCTCAATAATTAATTAATTTAAATTAAAGTATTTATATTTAAAAAAATATTAAAAACTATATTTTTAAATAAATTAGCTTTAGCTACTATAGTTAATAAAATATATTTTTTATACCTTAATTAATTACCTTTAGGTTTCTAAGGGTTTTATACGCTATAGTGTATAATACTAGGGGGGTAAAAAAAATGCCCAGCCTGAAACTAACTAGTGAGGTAGGGAATTAGCACAGCTAGAATTTTTCATCAGCACAACTAGCAACACTCCTTTTCGCCACAGCCGCGTAATCGGTAGCCTCCACCTGCGTTATTGCGCCACTGTCACAAGGAAGGAAAGGCAGCAGTAGATGGATAGCACAGAGGATTGCTCTAGCGCTCCGTCGGCTCCATGTGTACAATACAACCCTTGAATGATTCTGCACCAAAGACCTCAGCGCACGTGACCGTGGGTAAGTACGCTGGCAGGTCGCGCGGTAAAATAGAGCTCTACCAAGAATACTTACATTTTCCAGTAAAATAGGCTATATTCTATGTACCCTTTGATCCTTAGCAATATTATACTAATATCAGTTGAACGGCTCAATTATCCATGTCATGAATACGTGCAAAATCATTCAAGCATTGCACATGCTGTATGCATGACTGTTCCCACGACCAGCGAAGTGCGCGTGCTTCGGGATGAGACGCGAATTGGATGCGTCGTGGAAATTCATTCAGCATCTTCTCGGATCCGAGGGAGGAAAGAGGAAGAGGGCTCATCCACTCGACGAGACGCTGGGAAGGAACGGCACGGGGGAGCCGGCCCCTGTGCGAGGTCGTCAAGAACGTCGGAGGGAGTCTGGGACTTTTTTTTGCGGCGCGCATGATGCGCCGCGAGGATGGGCGACGTTGCTTTGGGAGGGGGATCATGCGCGGCGCGGTCACGACGGAATGTGTCTGCTGAAAATGCGTAGCAGTCGGAGCAGACATGGAGCCAACGGTTCCCGGTTTCGAAAGGGGAGAGGGGGGGAATCAGGATGTTGCTTGGGATGGCGCCACGCGCACCGCGGAGCAGCTCATCGCATCGAAGGCTGCACTTTTGGCGTTTTTCTACTTTCCGCGAGACTGGCCGGGGGCCGGGACGGGCCGGCAGGTCCAGTCGCAGAGGGACGGGCCGGCCAGTCCGCTTTTGCGGTTTCGGCCACGCCATCAACAACACATGCATACATAAAGTATGTACAATTAATTGTATGGACGGGCAGAGCGACATGGACCGGACTGTTGCGAGCAGCAAAAAGTGCCAAAAGTGGAGCTGGGTGCCGCGCATGTGTTTCGTCTCGTCTGATCTCGGGTTGTGTGGCGGCGGTTGGCAGCCACGGAGGCACAGCAGGTGCGGCGGGACCTTACTTTGCTCGGCAGGGAAAGGCATCTTTTTTTGCTTTCCACTCTCTGGTCCTCCCCGGATGGTCCATGTTCCTCTCGTGTCAAAACTGGTGTCACGGCACACGCGGCCGAGAGCACACCAACCATCCCACGTCTTGTCACGATCCCCGCCGCCACGCGGCCCCGACTGGCCAAGTTGGACGTCGCCTATCGATCCGAATCTGACGGATAGCCCCCGATCGTGCCACCCGCGGGCTCCTTTGTGTCGCATGCGCTGCCGCGCCATGCATGTGGGCGCATCCACGGGGAAGAAGCTAGAGTGGCCGGGAGGGCAACGACGTCGGCGGCGGCGCTCCGCTCACTTCGGCATTTGCCTACTTGGGTAGGTACTTTGGCCGTGTGCGTCGGTCACGCCAGAGCCGGCCGGGACTGCACCAGTTTCACCTTGATCTCGTCGCCTGATTTTCCTGCCAAAAGTATGTACACATGTACTAATGTAAGTACCGAGGTAAAATTCCACGGCCGGGGAGTCCCTTTGCGTGCGCTCGGAAGCGCCGAGATCACGAGAGGGCTAGTGAGCAATTGCCGAGGCCAAACATGGGGACCTTGATCTCCTTCAAGGGAAATAAGCACCCACCACAGAAGATGCCATGATTGTCTTTGTGTCCAACGCCCACACCAAAGCTGGCCATGTACAATGTATTCAATGCACTAACGGGCTACATCTTCCATGTCCTGCTCTCGGTGTCGCGACCTTGGCGCCCTCCAAGGGACGGCAGAAAACGCATTGACAAGCCACTGTACTAGATGCACCAGTAATTCCGAACCGCGCTAGAAGGCAGCACGGTCGAAATGACCCGAAGCTCCCACCATCAATGCTCCACCGCCCCTGCCTCTGCCTCTGCTCCTGCCTCGCCGACCTTCTTGGTCCCCAATCTCTGGCCTCATACGCGCTCAATATAAAATACGATTAAGAGCAGTCCCGCACGCATCAAGTCATTTTGGATTCCGTTCCATGGGGGGGCGGGGGGAGCGAAGAAAGAAGAAAAAAAAATACTAAAAAAAAAAAGAAGAAGAAGAAAAGGGACAAAAAAAAAAGGAAAGAAAAAGAAGAAAAGAAA
Source organism: Claviceps africana (assembly GCA_018360145.1). NCBI lineage: Eukaryota > Fungi > Ascomycota > Sordariomycetes > Hypocreales > Clavicipitaceae > Claviceps > Claviceps africana. The sequence goes on along the minus strand of SRPY01000427.1, from coordinate 4,462 downwards.
AAGAAGAAAGAAAAATAGAGAGAAAGAGAGAAAGAAAGGGACTGGAAAAGGAAAAAAAGGAACAACAAACGCGATGGCCGCAAGGAGCCCTCTTGCCATGCATAAACGCCTAGTAAACTCACCAGCAGCGACGGCGTTTCAGGATCAATCTAGCGCTCCGAAAGGATTTCGAATCTCAACGGAATCAATACATTTGTCATCTGGCCAGCCCGTCCGTCTTCTCATCTGCTGCATTTTCTTCGCCGGGCTGCACATCGTTTTCTTTTGCGCGCAGATGTTCTAGTTGGTGGCCGTGGGCCATCTCATGGAATGTGCCGCGGTGAAAGTCGCGTGGCTTTGGCTTGACCGGAGGCGTTGTAACCTGCAAACGGAATCCCACATAAAGTACACGACAAACACCATGTATTCAGCAGCCATACGATTACGCATCGTTCCCCACGTGCAGCTTCTGTCGGACCATGTACTGTGCGTCCTGGTGATTCCGAAGAATTTGCTATACAGTCTTGGTATAGAGACTTTTCGCTTTACTTGTGGCCCATTGTACATGCCCGCACTCTAGGGTTGGCTAGTTGTATTGGCATGGGCTTGGCGCGTACATGTCCTGATCAAGATGGTTACACAGTCTATCTACTTGCGCAAGAGGCTCAACGACATGCCAGCCATCGTCGTCGTCGGCTTGCTCGTGGGCGGCCAGCCATTTTGCATCACATGCCTACTGCAATGCCTACCACTTAGGACCCCACAGCGCCCTGAGCCACGATATATGGTCACGAAAAACGTGGCATCTGTCATGGAGCAGCTGTCGCGGGATGCAGCCAGCGGCTATCTATTGTGAAACTGTGCCGTGAATCAATAAACAGCAAAGGTGGTTCCGAACATTTATGGCAGCTGTCGGACGTCGATCAAGACACATGTGATCGAAATAACGGCGAGGGTAATGGCCATGCTGCCTGACCCAAATTTTCTCGGCCGTGACTTTTTCGTCTCTGAATTGATGTTCGTCAGCGCCCGTTCCTGGGGAGAAAGCTCATTCTTTGGACGTGTCGGTTAATCCCGGTATTTTCGTGTTTTCGACCCGAGAACCACTGGCGAAGCATATGTATGTGCCGCTGGTCGTACGACGGGAGTTGAGCACTATTGAGGCCACAAGTCAAGGGAAAATTGTTGCTTACTATGGAGTGATATCTGGTGCGGCCTCTGACGCCAAAAGGAAGCTGATTCTGGTCTCTTGCGTGTGAGGCTGACGTTTGCAATGTGGAAACGTCCGAGAACGTAAAGAGGTACTGGACGTGGCAATGGCTATTCGACAGGGAGATTATCTTCGTATTCCGTATGTCGGCCTGTGTAGAATGTGTGAATGAATGACGTTTCTCCCAACCGACGCCGCAGCCGAGTTCTGCACATGTCAATATGGTTTGTGGCCACACGGGGTTGTGTCGAGAAACGCCAAGAGATGCAGAATGACGGAATGACTTGTGCCATGTCTTACTTTCTAGAGTTTCCTGTCCCACCATCGGGGGGTCCGTACCCTGTAGACCGGCCGAGAGGATTCCGTTGCCCAAACGGAGTGAAGGAGCGGACTGAACGAGCGACATGGTCGCTCAGCTGGGGAAAGTAGCTAGTCTCGGATAGCAAATGCAGGAACGTGGCTGTCATGAAAGGCTTCAGCTGCAGAACCGATTTCTTTGTCCAAGATTCCCGAGCGCTCTGAGTCTCAGAGCCAGACACCAGACGGATAAATCCACGTCTTCTTCCTAATGGTCAACCACAGACTCACGTCTCTGACGGAGAATTGCTCCCCTTGAAACAGAGAACTGCTCCTATATTCCATCGTGAGCGCATTCGGTCCAAGCACATGCCCGCCAGCTATGACTTCCCACACGTGTCGAGGCGCGGGCCCTCCATGACATTGCAAGCCAAGGGCGCTGAAGCATTGGTCCGTGGTGTTTGAGGAGACGAAGCGATGGCGGGCACGGTTGTGTCGGGCGGGGAGACTAGTCAGATGTGTAAGTACAATGTACATAAAATAGGTACGTAAGTACATACACCATGTATTTCGGTAGAGATTGTTCTCGTGGCTAGCGGCCGCAGGAAACGGTTGTCCGTGCGAGGGCCAGGCCGTCCGCGTTCCAGGGGTACTGGGAAGCGTGGATGTTGTCGAGAAATACCCGGCCGGACAGATGCGTATGTATGTGGAGCGAGCATGCATGCATAGGGGACGACATGTGCACAAGACGTGTCCAAGACGTGCACAAGACGTGCAAAGACGACGCCGTGGGGGATTGCGTCAAAGACCCGGTCCAGCACGTGGGATCGAACCAACAGAAGGCAAACCACCAAGCACGAATTAACAGGGCGGGTGTGCTAGGTCCGGGCTGGTCGGGCTGTCATGTCATGCTTCCTTCCCATGTTTTGAAGAGTCTGGTTTTGTTTGGGTTAGTCGTTCGTCCGCTCGCTCCTGCCGCGCGGGGCTTTTCGCATTGGCCAATGGGAGCAGGCCGGGCGCTGCGCCATCACATGGCGCGTCTAGCCAGGCACGGACACCTCAACAACTTGCACCTTGCACCTTGCACCTTGCACCTTGCACCTTGCACCTGCTCAGGCTCAGGCACAAGTCTGGTGCTTCTTCCTTGGAACACTGGTCTGCCCATTCGGACGCGGACATGCCGCGACGGAGCCGCCTCCAACGCGCACCAAACATCGACTTCCCACCATCGGCCATCCGCGCCTGATGGCCTGCCGACCCGTGAAGCCTGGCTGGCCGTCATGTCATGTCCTGTCATGTCCTGCCCTGTCCTGCCCTGCCCGTGTGTCGTGTTTCACGATGACAAGTCTGCGGCCTACCTGGCGGCGCAACCGTCCCCCGTCCGCTCTCGCGTTCTAAACCAATCGCAAGCTTCTCCGGAACACCCTGTCCTCTATCCGCAGATCAGGCACGGCTGACGCCGCCAACCCTCAGTAGCTTCCTTGCGCGTGTGCGTCTGCACATGCCCTGCTTGCTGAGCTTGCTTTCTTATACAGAATCCGTTCACCATGTCGCCATGGTGACATGGCCGCATGGTGGGAGCAAACCATTATAAAGGTCGCATCCCAGCCGCGTTGCCAACGTCTCCTCCCCTCACTCCCAATCGTGAACCTACTTACCTTTCCTGCTACGCCTTCCCCTTCTAGAGCTGTGCTCTTCCCAGAGAAATCCTTTCCTTGTCACGAGTGCCCCTTTTCAGGACTCGCAACCTCGACGTAGTTTGAGTTGCGCGCCATTCCCCCACCTACACACCTAGGTACGTATCCAAGGAGCAGCATCGGATGGAGAAGCAGGCCCAGCGCGCGCAATATTTATATCGTCTTGGTCGCTGTCTTTACTATTCTTGTGAATAATGAGAATATCGTTATTGTTATTATTGTTCGTCTGACTGACCTCGTCTCGCAGCTCATCTCTCACTCGAAACTCTCATCGATTCCCTTCGGCCAGGTAGACAACTGCCTCGGCACCAACATGACCTCCTCAGTCCCGCCCGGCCACGTTGGCAACCTGTCCGCCGATCAAGAAGCAAAGCTGCGCGAGCTGTGGCATTCCATCTTCAAGCTATACAACATTCTCAAAGACTGGGACAATAAGAAAACCGAAGCCCCGGTGCCTACCCCCAAAGCCGAACCCCCGAAAAAGTCTCGATGGTTCGGCAGCCGGACCCAGGCCGAGGCGCCCCAGACCGCGTCTGCTCTTCCCGAGGAAGCCCTCAAGCTAATCAACAGCGGCGAGGCGGACAACTCCGGTCTGGTCAAGGAGTTTGAAGAGGCCATTGCGTCACGGCCCGAGTCCATCCGCGCCATGCTCGTCGCAACACTCAAGCATGAGCATCCCGATGCCCTTGTCTTGCGATTCCTGAGAGCGCGAAAATGGGACGTTCAACGCGCATTGGTCATGATGTTTACGTCTCTGCATTGGAGGCACAACATAAGTCGCGTCGACACGGACATCCTGGCTCACGGCGAAGAGTTCCTTGCGCAAGATGAGGAAAGCGGCGATGAGAAGAGCAAAACACTCGCCAGGGACTTTATGAAACAGATTCGTGAGGGCAAGAGTTTTATCCACGGAACCGACCGGGAGAACCGCCCGATTAGTTACGTTCGGGCGAGGCTCCACCGCGCTGCCGATCAGTCTGTGGAAAGTGTGGAGCGATATACAACCTACATCATTGAGACGGCTCGTCTCACCCCGACGTTTCCCGTCGAGACTGCGACCTTGATCTTCGACTTGTCCAACTTTACCCTTGCCAACATGGACTATGCTCCTGTCAAGTTCATCATCAAGTGTTTTGAGGCTAATTATCCCGAATCGTTGGGCGCCATTCTCATTCACAACTCTCCATGGGTATTCAAACGTAAGACCCCCCCTCTCTCTCTCCCCCCCCCTTCTTCTCTCTTCTCATCTCCCGTCACCTTTCGAGAGCCCCCCCCCCCC
>SRPY01000426.1:0-28181 GCA_018360145.1 Claviceps africana | reverse complement strand
CGAAATGTGAAATCCAACAGTCAGAGCTGGAGCAAAAGAAAAGAAGGGAGAGATTGAAGAAGAAGAAGAAGAAGAAGAAGAAAGAAGAAGAAGCGCGCCCATCTGCTCGCGCCATACCATTAATGACATCCTCAACGAGATCGTTAATATTGTCGTCTGCCATCGTCGCGTCCTTGAAGAAACGGTCACGTCATCCGAGCTGCGCTCCCCCGAGACATTTCGCGGACCGCGGCGCGGCTTTCCTCAAAAGACGGGCGACGGCTGCTACGCGAAGCGCTCACAATAATCCGTCCCAACGGGCCAAGCAAGCCTCGCATCAACCTCGCAACCGCGGAACGCGACGTGAGTTTGCGCCGCGACGCGTGTCATGTCTGGGCTGGTTCAAATAGTTTTGTCCCCTCGTGGCCCCCGGCGCGGTTATTTGTGGGGCGAACCCCGTCCGCGCGTTTTCCTTTTCATTCTCGTGAAGCGACACGCACGGCAAGTTTCATGGGGAGATGGCGCACGCGGTTTTTTCTTGTTGTCTTGTACTTGTTCTTCAAGCAATGCAAGCGATATGTGAAAGTATTTTTGAAACGTACTTATACATTACATACTGAGTACTAGCTACATAGTCTCGTAGCATCAGGAATTCTTCTCGCCGAGATGATCCGCCGCAGCCCCACCAAGAACAACTTGTTGGCTGCGCCTTCCTTCCAATTCCCACGTGCCAAATTTTGACGTCATCGTGTCTGATTTGCTCATCCGAGACTCCATCCATCCATGTACACTGCCCCGAAAGTAAAGTACATTGAAGAGAATATACAAACTCGCACCGACGCCGAGCTAAAACAAATACGACCAAGACGTAACAAAGATGATGATTTTTTTTATTTTTATTTTCGAAAAAAAAAAAGAGGAAGGGAAAGGATGAAGAATGAAAAAGGAAGAATACAAAAGGAAGAATAAAAAACTTTTAAATGACATAAAAACCTACCCACCATAATCCGACGCCTTGAACAAAAGTACCATATGAAAGCCGAAGATGGAAAAAAGGAAAACAGAAAAAAAAAAACGTGTCTTGTTCGAAATCCCACCTCAAGTAGTCCTCTCCCCTCAACAACGGGTTGTCGTTACAAGTCTACTTTTACTCAAAGGCACAAAAGAGTCTGGCACTACGCCCATTTCGAAAAGTCGACCGAATCGACTAGCGAATGAATTCCAGTCGTATTTTGGCCTGTTTCCGTGTCATTCGTCGATGTTGCCGTCGAAAGCACAGAAGATCGATGCGACGTCTGTTCACTTGTGCTGGTAAAGAACGTTGCCACACTCGTACGTCGTAGACTGGTAAAACTATCCCTGACACTGCTACTGTGACGCGAGGACTCGGAAAATTGACCTTGGTGGGACGAAGAGGCCGGCAGCGGCGACGGCGCCGCGCTTGTCGCTGCCTTTGGTCCATACCTCTCTCGGAGACGCTTGATCTCTCGCAGTCGGCCACTCCATGAGCTGATATGCTCTCCGCCTTCCCGGGTATTCCACACATGGCAGAAGACGGATGCGTTGAGGGCGACGAGGCGGACGAAGCCCGGCAACGCCTTGAGGGAAATCATTTTAGTCTCTGATGCGGGGGATATCTCCGGAAACCCAGGCTTGCTTAGAACCTGCACGCGGTAGAACGGTTGGTCCCGTGAGCCGCCAAACGCTGACGTCCAACGACTTGCGATGAAGGATGCGCGAGACGCTGGCGCTATGACAATATTGACGTAGTTGAACTGACTTGGGAAGGTGTCGAACTTGAACGGTTTGCCAGAGTCGTTGAAGATGATGTTGACAAAGTCGTTGCCGATATGCCGTTTCTTCAGAGTGCACTGCGGGTCGCGTTCCAGGTCGGTTGGCATCTGCGTCGTCACATGAAACACAATTTCCGTCACCCTGTCTCGCCAGCAAAACGTGTACTGCCCATCTGTGTCGTACTCCCTGTCCAGCCCCTGCGTGTTGAACGTTGCGCCCTTGAGCTTTGTCAGAGTTCCCAAATTGTTCAAAAAGTCGGTGTAGTCGCTGCTTCCACAAACGTTGGCCAGGATTTCCGCTTCCTCAGTCTGCTCCTCGCCAATGTAGACGACGCCTACTTTGTGGCTGTCCACAGTAGAGCTCCTGTCAAAGACGCGGATGGCGCGGTCAACGGCTTCGTCATCCGGGAGCGGGATCGGACGCGCCGACTCGAAGCTCTGTGGCACTGGTGACAGGAGTTGGAGAAGAACATGGCTCGGAAGCACGGCATCCGTGCTCGCCTGGCCGTCTCTGCTCACGTCGAAATGATTTTCAACCTGGTGGGGCGGGGGCGGCTTGAAGGTTTCGCGGATCGTGTACGCCGACGTTCCTGACGGCTGTCTTTTGATGATTTGTGCCCATCCAGCGGTTGTGGCCTGCTTCACCGTGACGATACTATTGCCGATTAACCACTGCTTCCTGACAATTTCCCCAAACCGCTCTTCGGTGAAGAGGGGATCCTCGGCAGACTCGCCGACATCTGCAAAGGTAACCCTCTGCATGAAATCAATAGATGTCAATGCTTGTTCCTCAGCAGTCTGTGCGGCATTGTCGGAATCGGAAAAGAGCTTCCTCGCAATCCACCCAACATGTGCAGCTCTATCCTGGAGCTTGAGGGCGAGGAACCAGAATAGGATGACGTGATATGCCAATGCATGGACGTATTGCGGGAGTTCCTCACATGGCGCTGCCAGTTGCGGAGCATCCATCGCACCCGTGCTTGGTGTCGCTGGAGCAGAAGACGGCTCGCTGCTATGGCTGCAGCGATTCGATCGTCTCTTGTCTCGGGCATATTCCAGATATCGGAAGCAGATTGCGAACACGATCCTGTACTCATCATCCCGAAAATTGACGTAGACATGGTGCAAGCGACTTAAACACGCTAGAAACTCAAGAATATGCACAGATACATGAGGCTGCGTGATGCTGGCAGCCATTTGGTTGAGCATTTGTACCAGCGACTTGCTCGTGGAAAGGGGAAGCTCATGGCAGCAGATCGACAGGGCGTGGATACAGTATTTGGCCGTTCGTTCCCAGGTACCGATTCCGAGAATGAACATCTTGACAATTTCGTCCTCGTCTCCTTTGTCAAAGTGCTCGTGGTAGCTCAGTATCATCGTCAAGCTATGGAACAAGCAGATGGCTACATCTGCGCGTCGAAGCCCAGATGTGAAAGGCGGTTCTTGGAAGTTGTTGGTCCGTATCTGCTCGCAGATCATTCGACGCAATGCTTGAATCTGAGGTATTGCAGCACTGAATATCGCATGATTGCTGAGCTGGGACGGCAAATGGACCAAGGCGAAGCTGTACACCTCCCAATCGCTGCCGTGGAGGATATCCAGCACAGTTTCGAGCCAGACGTTGACGTTAAGTACAGACACCTTGTGCAGCTTGTCGTTTGGGTGGAGCTGCTCCTCGTCCTCGTTCTTGTCTTCTTTTTCTTCGTCTCCTCCTCCTCCTCTTCCTCCTCCTCCTCCTCCTCCTTCTTCTTCTTCTTCTTCCCCATGCCTGTTCTTGTCGCCGCCATCGTCATCCTCGCTGTCGTCGTCGCCATCATCACTGTCGTCACTGTCGTCCTTGTCATCATTCCCACCCTTTTCATCATTGTCATTGTCGTCGTTGTCATCTTCGTCGTGCTTGTCGTCATCCTCGGCACCAATTATCCAGCTGCGTGAAAGAAGCACAGGACTGATGAGGCTTGAAAATTTTTCAGGCAGAGCATCAATGTCGGGGTATCTCCACAACTGATTTTGTCTCCCCGGAAAACCTCTCGCGCCGCTTGGTATTCGAGTTGGCGCCGAACGTTCCTGTATTTGAGTTTGTCCCAGAGAAACGCCCCGCGACGCTCGCGGTTGAGTGATGTGCTCACTGCGAGACAATCGAAGCGCCGGCGAAGCTTCCGCGGTCTGCTTCTTCGCAGAGGAGGCATCAGTACGACGCATGGCAGTGGCCAAGGATGCGCTGTCCAAGTCCTCCGTCACGAAGATTCGGTGGGCCCAATCGGCACGCAGGCGGAAAAGGAGTCTCATTGCCGCAAGTCTAGCGTCGACTTCGCACTGACTTTGCTTGGCAATATGGACGAGGACATTATATAGCTTCACACTCTTCTCACCATGAGAGTTCATAGTCCGTAGAAACATCCTGACATACGCCGTCGTCACCACACAAGAAGGCGACTGAGGCTGTGGTTGACGCGGCATTGATGCTTCCGCATTAATGGGAGAGACCGATACCGACATGGCCGGTGATGATATGGCAGACTTGGAACGATCACCGACAACAAGAGTCCTCAGAGCGTCAACGACAAAATCAAAGAGTTCCATATCACATGAGACGACGACGGAGACCATGAGCGACATGACTGCGTCGAGGACCAAAACGTCCCGTTCCTCAACAATACTTGCCAAGACAGACTTGGCCAGCCTTGGGACAAAATTTTGCTCCGCACCGTCGCCAACGAGATCGACGATCTGGTATGCGTCCATGGTAGCTTGTAAAGCTCTGAGCCTTGTCTCCGAGCTTCGATTTCGATTACTGAAGAATGCTTCCAAAACCAAGTCTAGGTTTTCTTCCCATCTCAAGTCAGAGGGAGAACAGCACCGAAACTCCTGAAAGTAGTCTAGAACGGTCATGGCCGTCTCATCAGGTAGTAGCGTGTGCACCATGGTGAAGAAATGAATGATGGTCTGGCGCGGAATGAAGTCTCCAGAATTGGCCTTGACTACAGCATCGAGTCGCTGAACGAGTGTCAAGAGTTCACGATGCACGCTGGCTACCTGAGCTTCCTCGTGAGGTACTATTTGTTGACTGTCAGACATGTCACGAATTCGCCGATGGCAGTCGGCAGCCACAACCAGAGAGGATGCCCAGTCCTCGTCAATGATCAAGCGATGGATATGGCCCTGTCCATCGTCAAACAGCGAGTTGATGAGCTGCAAGATGGATACGTGTACTCGCAATGATTTTGTTGCTCTCAAGGTATTAGACAAACCATCGACTAGCAGAGCATAAGGAACAGCTGGATAGCCCTTCTCGGCGGGTTTCGACAGCAGCTTCTGAAGCACTGCCAGGCTACCCCGAATCTCCCGACTGGAATCCTTGTCAGCGACGCCAGACTCTAGATTTCGCAGAATATCGAGCATGATGCGAACTGTAGCCTGGCCGTTGTGGGACTTGCATAGATTGGCAATGGTGTGCCATGAATTTTTTTGCAAGCCTTGCACCATGCTATAAATAGAACTGAGCACTTGAACGCAGTCCTTCAATTTGCTTTGAGGGATGAAGCCAAAGGTGACGATGGCGTCGAGAACATTGATGCATGACCGCAAGTCGTCTTCTTGGCTTGTGTTCATACAAATGGTAAGGATTGTGTCAATGAGATCGGTCACAGCCGGCTCGTCGGCTGTGTTGAAACTGAATTTGATGACATCCAGAAGAAACGAGAAAAGTTGTGCAAAATTCTGGTCCTCTCCTGAAGCTGCCGTTTTCCCTCTTACCAAACCGCTTGCATTGCGGCCAGAGTGGGAACTCTTTCTCGCCGCTCGCGCCGCGTTGTACACATCTTGGAGCCAGGTTGTCAGAAGGGGCAACAAATCGTAGTCAAAGCCAGCTAGTACGCGACCGTGGTTCGTCAGGTCGACGAGGGCAGCAAGCTGCAGGTGAAAGTCCTCGGGGTTGGCAGAGGCGGACAAGGTTTGGAAAAACTCCTTCCGTTCCAAGTCGGTTGATGATGGGTGTTTGGCGCATTCTGTTAAAAGTTCCCATCCCGCGGTCCTGGTGGCGGAAGAATTGGTTGGATTGATGAGGTCCTTGCCGGCATACCAAATGTCCAGTATCGGGTTGAGGGGATAATCTGCAATGGCAAATTTGAGAGTATTGGCTGCCGAGATGCGTTCGTTGGGACTTCCATTCCTGAGAAGCTCAAACGCATTCATATGATTGGTCGACAGCTCGCGAGATGTCGTAGACATGGCGTTGATACGGTCGGCTCGTGGCAAGGCAGCCGGCGATGCTGACAATGGCGGTGGCGGCTTGATGGACTTTGGGTTTGTCAAACTTCGAAACACAGTGGCCAGCCCGCTAGGGCGGCTCGATTCCGGGACCGAGGAATCATCTTCTGGTCGCCGGGACATGTGCTCGTCTGCGAGGGGGTAATGGTCTGACGGCGAGTGGGCTTGGGACAGCTGGGACGATATGACTGAAAGGAGTCTGGAGATGGAACATGCTCTTCAGCCAAAGTTATTAGTCATGCAGGATCTGACTAAGTCTGTCTTGGACTCGTGTTAGCAAAAGGGTGCCCGACAGTAAAGCAAGGTTGGGGTTGACGGGTCGGGAACTACCAGGTGATGACGAGCCGGCCAGTTTTTCTGCAGCCAACAAGGTCAAAAGAGGTGGCAGTGTGAGAAGAATGCGAGGAAATCCGCAGGACGCATCGAGCGGCTGGTGCAATGGTTTGGAGAAGCAAGAATTCGAGTGGAGAGACGAGGCTGAAGCTCGATGCGTGGACTCTGGAGAACTGCGGGTTTCGGTGTAAAGCAGGTCAGACATGAAACCCCGCCGAACGGCAGTGACAGATTCCGCCGGGTGGCCTGGGATGGGGATTCGAGGAGAAGGGACCAAGATAAAGCTGCAAAGTCGATGAGGATGAGCCCAATAGTACTTTAAGTAAGTAGGTAGGTACTTAAGGCAGGTGGTACATGGAATGATGTGATGCGAAGTTGCGTTGAGGTGTATGGGCCCCGCCAAGCGCACCGCCAAGCGCACCGCCAAGCGCACCGCCAAGCGAGGCATCCACGATCCACCGCTGTTCAATGTCGGCATTGGGCGGGGGGGCGGAGGTACCAATACCCGCTCTTGCCGGCAATCCAGGTGGTTGCCGCGGTGCTGGTACGAGCGGGTGGCGCAATCGGCAGGCGAACCAGTCACAGCACGGAACCAGTTGGGTTCCGAAGCAGTGCGGCGGCACATGCGTCTTTTAGCGAAGCACCAGGTCAAGCCCAGCCACGGCCAACTTGACCAATATTGCGCAGCAACGGCCCAACGGTGCCGAAAGGCAAAGCAAAGCAGGACGTCAGGCCTGTCCAAGTGCCAAGCGCCTGCCCGGTGCACAGTGAACCGTGAACCGTGAACCGTGAACAGTGAACAGTGAACAGTGCCCACCTCGGAGCCACCAGGAGGGAAGGAGGGAGTACGTACAGTGGGTGGCACCATGTTTTTGGACCCTCGGAGGTATCGCGATCGATTTTTCCTGATTTTATCCGGCTATTAAATTAGAAGGAAAGAAATATAAGAATATAGTATTTAATATACTACCTTATGTCAAGCGTTTATTATTATTTCTTTAATTATAATATTATTAGGGAACTTTTATCGGGCACCCTTGTTTTGTGTACTCGGCACCCCAAGTGCTGCAAAGGGCCAAGCCCCACAAAAGAAAAAGTAAATTATATAAATATATAGAAATTCTTATATAATATATAATAAATATATAAAAATAATCATTAAATGCTTTATATAGCTAGCTATATAATAGAACTTCTTTTAGTATTATATATATTTATTTATATTAAATAGTAATATATATATAGTTTTTATACTTTAAATAATTATTATTAAATCTAAAAAAGATCCCTTTTTATTTTTTAAAAGTCCTTATAGATATATAATAATGATTTTAATTTTTAGATATACACTTACCTTTATAAGTATTTTCTTACATTTTCTATAGATAAATATAGCTTCCTGTGGGGTGCTGAATACACAAAAGAGGGGTGCCAGATAACAGCTCCCTATTATTACACATTATTTACATATAAACCGCATTAACCGGCAAAATGGATAAAATCATTGCGATACCTCTGGCGGTCCAAAAACATGGTGCCACCCACTGTACCTATGTAGATGTCCCGAGAGTAAAGTTCTCATTGATGCATGTTCATTCTACTCGCAGCATCCTGACCACCCCACCATGGTGACTGTCAGGCAGGCGCGCCCGGTCTGGTTGACCCAGTGCCGCCATTTTACTACCGGTAGTGGGTACTCACTACCTAGGTACTTAGTACTTATGTACCTGCGGCTGACAGCAGCTGGGCAGCTGGGCACATTGTCAAAAAAGTCCTTCTCATGTCCCATGACGGTGCACCTTCTGCATCCAAACAAAACAACAACCACCTGCCAGACCAGACCACATCGCAACCTCTTTTTCTGCTTCCCAACCACGCCGCAGCTCTCCTGACCAACCCAGCGAGATCTCGCCATGGCAGCAGACATTGGCCACGTTTCTCAGCTGCTAAATGCCACCCTCGACCCGTCACAGCATCGCCAAGGTACGCCAGGCCTCCTGCCGACGCCGACGCCGAGAGCCAACTGCTGCAACTGCTGCCCCGCCTCCCCAATGCTAATCAACAATCGCATCGTATAGCCGAGAATGCTCTGAAGCAAGAGGCCGCAAAGTCTCGATATTCCCTGACACTGCTCAACATCGTCAGTTCCGATACTCTGCCCGTCAACACGAGGCTTGCGGCGTCGCTTGCGTTCAAAAACTTCATCCGCTCCAACTATGTGGTTCGTCCCGAATCGATTCTGCAACCTCGTCAGCCCGACGCCAATGCTAAGCTGCTGCATTTGATTAGGACGAAGAGGGAAACTACAAGATCCCGCAAGATGAGGTACAGGTCATCAAGGAGCAACTCATCGGTCTGATGATTTCCAGCCCACCCAACGTTCAAAAGCAGTTGGGCGAAGCCATCAGCGTCATCGCCGACTCCGATTTCTGGAGACGATGGGAAACACTAACACAGGTAACCTCCGTCTCCTCTCTGTATAACAGGAATGATGAGCTAAGTGGCCGTTTCCAGGAACTCGTGAGCCGATTTTCTTCAAGCGACCCCAAAACCAACGTCGGCGTTCTCGAAGTGGCACATTCCATCTTCAACAGGTGGCGGCCGTTGAACCGATCAAACGAGCTGTACATCGAGATCAACCACGTCGTCAACACATTCGGCCAACCTTTTCTTCAACTGCTTGCTGTAGGTGCTAGGTGCTAGGTGCTAGGCGCCGCCCGGAAGCTCACTCAAGATGACATGCACGAGACGCTCATGCTGACGATTGCCGATGCAGACCACAGATAGCAGAATCCGCGAGCATGCCAACGATAAAGAGGCCCTCAAGGCATGGTTTGAGACGCTGGATCTGCAGATCCGAATCTTGCACGACATGTCATCCCATGATCTGCCTCCCATTTTCGAAGAGAATCTCGGCAGCATCTCCCAGCTGCTGCAGACGTATCTGACTTATTCCAACCCTCTGCTGGTCACCAACGACGACGACGAGGCAAGCATCGTTGACACGGTCAAGGCTGGCATCTGCGAACTGCTTAACCTGTACACCATCAAATATGACGAAGACTTCTCAAAATACGTCCAGCCCTTCATCACGAGCGCCTGGAATCTCTTGACGACCATGGGCCCGGAAACCAAGTACGACAATTTGGTGAGCAAGAGCCTGCACTTCTTGACCGCCGTCGCCTCCACCTCGGACCACGCCAATGTATTCAACGACGAGAACGTGCTGTCGCAGATTGTCGAAAAGGTCATCTTGCCTAATGTCGCCCTACGCGAGTCCGATATTGAAATGTTCGAGGATGAACCTATTGAATTCATCAGGCGGGACTTGGAAGGCTCGGACAGCGATTCAAGACGACGATCGTCAACAGACTTCTTGCGCAAGTTGCAGGAGAGGTTTGAGACGTCTGTGACGACGACTGTTTCCAAGTACATCACGCATTATCTAGCACAGGGCAAGACGGACTGGAAAGCCAAAGACACCGCCGTCTACCTGTTTCTGTCTATAGCCGCCAAGGGGGCTGTCACCCAGGCACAAGGCGTCAAGACGGTGAACCCTCTTGTAAATGTGGTGGAGTTTTTCGAACAGCACGTTGCCCAGGACTTGATGGCCACTGACGGGGTCGAGCCCATCTCCAAGGTGGACGCCATCAAGTACCTGTACACGTTCCGCAGCCAGCTCACAAAGGAACAATGGACTGTCGCCATCAAGCCGCTGATCCAGAACCTGAACTCGACAAACTACGTCGTCTACTCGTACGCGGCCATTGCTGTTGAGCGCGTCTTGTTCTTGACGGACGATGCTGGAACGCAGATGTTTCCACGCGCCGACATTGAGCCCTTTGCAAAGGATCTGTTGAATCATTTGTTCAAGCTGATTGAGCAAGAGTCGAATGCTGCCAAGCTGCAAGAGAACGAGTTCTTGATGCGATGTGTCATGAGGATCCTCATCGTCATCAAGGACGGTGCCGCCCCTATGCTGGACAGTGTCCTGACCCACCTGATCCTCATCACCAATGTCATGAAGCACAACCCGAGCAATCCTCGCTTTTACTACTACCATTTTGAGGCTATTGGAGCTCTTGCTCGGTACTGCGCAGGAAGTCATGCCGCCGTTTTCAACCAAAAGCTCTGGGAGCCCTTCAAGCTGATTCTTACCGAGGATGTCGCCGAATTCGTGCCGTACATTTTCCAGATCTTCGCCCAAATACTTGAGTCAAGCCCCGCCGACTCTGTCTCGGAGAATGCCAAGTCCGTCCTGGGTCCTCTTCTCGCCGCACCGCTCTGGGAGACTCGCGGCAATGTCCCGGCATGTGTGCGACTTTTGTCGGCCGTCATTCCCAGGGCATCACAGCACATCCAAGAGAACAACCAGCTGGAGGCTGTTCTCGGCATCTTCCAAAAGCTTCTCGCGTTTAAGAAATCCGAGACGCAGGCGTTTGATATCTTGGACGCAATCGTCCATTCCTTTGCACCGTGAGTGAAGAGCTGTTTCCATTTCCCTTTTATTCTCTTGAGCATCTTTTGCAACATGGACAGCCTCGTGGCTTTCTGTGGTGAAACTAGCGACTAACATTTTGTCTCTCTCTCTCTCTCTCTGTTGTCTTTTTGTTTTGTCACAGCTCGGCCTTGGAACGGTATTTCGGTACCATAATTCAGCTTCTATACACAAAACTGCAAGGCTCACCTGCCGATTCGCTCAAAATACGGTTCGCCCGCTTTTACCATCTCGTCAGTGCGAGACTCGAAGCAGGATACGGCACAGACTTCTTCATCCAGCAATCCGACAGGATTGATGACCGTGCCTTTGCCCAGGTATACCCTCCTTTTGTGCTGGCTGAAATGGAGAAGCTCGCCAAGCCTGTGGATCGCAAAACCGCCGTGGTGTCCCTGACCAAAACGCTCTGTGAGTCAAAGGTGTTTGGTGCGAAGTTCGTCAAGGGATGGGCCAATAGCTGTCGCATGTTGCTATCTCTGCTAGCCAACCCGCCAACGGTTGCTGGCGGTGCAGGCGACGAGATCATCAGTGAGGCCTCGGTGGATGATATCGGGTTTGGCATGACGTACACAGCTCTCAACACCTGCAAGCCCCTTGCTCGCGACGACTTTCCTGAGATTCAAAACGTGACGTCGTGGGTAAAGGAATACATGGTGTCTGCCAATCAACGACATAACGGGACCGTTGCCGAATGTATCTCTCAGCGCCTGCCCCCTGAGCAGCAAAAGGCTATTATGCAGTACATTCAATGAAAAAGAAAAGAGAGAGAGAGAGAGAGAGTGAGGAAAAAAAAAAAAGGACACAGAGCTACAGAATCACCAACTGCACCTGGGCGAGCCCGAATCCCCTGTTTTGTACAGATTCTCACTTGCCGAGGGGCGGGAAAAATACCAAAACACGAAGCAGTGCATGTCAAGTAGCCCTATTTCTGCTGCCGCTGCCAGAAAAGATGACGCTGGTTGGATGTACTGGTCCCGGAGGAGAAACAGAAAGGCGAAAGGACATCCAAAGGTTGCGCTGCATGCGACGGATGTCATGTTGGAACTTATGAGCATAATGACACAAGAATTAAATAAGGAATTTTTTTTAAAAAAAAAATAGAAATTAGAAGAAAAGGACAAGAAAAGCAAAAGGAAAAGGAAAGAAAAAAGGAAATAAGACCAAACACGTGAAACATGGCAAGTCTCATCATTTCGCCATATGGAGAAGCGAGGAAAGGGATGGGACCCTCGGGATTGGGTCTCGTCCACCACGTCTACTCTACAAGCGCATCACTGGCAAGGGCACGATTACCTCGGCGGGAGAAGAAAGACGGCCAGGGAAGAAGACGGCCAGGGACCGGACCGGAGCGCTTGGTGTGGTGCCCAGCGCAGCCGCAGAGCGACAGGCAAGGTGTGCTCACCACGGGGCGCCCAAGCGTTGGGTTTGGTTCCCGTGCAGATATCAATATTTACAAATCATGGCACTTGCTGCGCCCGACCCGCAAGGGTGAACACAACCGAGTCGCCAAAGTCTCAAGCATGCATGGAAACTTTTTCCCCTTGTGAATTTGCGCCGCCTCTCCAGCATACTCGGAATAAATACATGCAGTCCACTCTTTTTTTCCCCCCCTCTTCTTTGATGGTGGGCGGGGACGAAGGGGGAAACAAAGCCCTTGACCCGTGGAGTGAAAGGGAGATGCGGTCATTGTAAATTTCTTGGGAATCATCATGTATGTCCACGCAAATGCAACGGGAATCCAAACGCAATGCAGCCTCTCGTCCGTGTGATGATGACAAGTGAGTATTGAAGTGTCGGGATGAAAACAATGATGCACAAAATGGCGCGGTGCTACATGATTTTTGTTTTGAAAAGAGAAGAACGAGGAACAAGTTGAAAGAAGAAGAGAAGAGAAGGAAAGAACAAAAGAACAAAATAGGCTTCAATAAGGACACCGGCCTGACCCGGGCATCAAGACGTTTTCCTCCCAAAAAAAAAAAGAACAAGAAAAACAAAAAAAAGAAATGAAAAATACAACAGCAATGGCCCAATCGAAACCGACAGGTTCCCTCGCCGTCGTGTATGATGAGTGTAGTATAAGATGATTGTGGGTTGATTTGTATTATGACAGGCAGATCACGCATACAGTGGAAATTCTCACTGCGACTCCCGGTAATTATTTGGCAGCAGGCCAATCGGAGTAGTCTTGTGGAAGCAAGTTCGTGCCCGAGTAAGTAGGTAGCATTCGCGTCGCGGCCTCGCCGCTCGGTATCATTTGGTGACATTTGCAATGAAAAAAACGGCACCCTCCTCTCCCCTCCCCCCATTTTAGGGCTCAGTCTAGAGCACACGCCCCTCAGCCGAAATGACGCCAACAGTTTCTTGCCATCGGCAACGTTTCTCCAGGTCGTCTCGCTTCTTGGATCGTGAGTGGGCGCCAGAGCCCCGCAGAGTCAGGTCGGTTCTGGATGTCGACGAGCTGTTTGGCATGTCTGTCTCGCTGCTTGCATGGCTGCTTCCTGCGCTGGCATTGGTCTGAACAAGCAGTAAGCTGCTCGTGCTCGATAGTTTCTTGGTGAACTCGGTGAAACTCAACCTTTTGTCACTCGAACTGGAATGGCGCTTGTCTGCGATTGTGGCGGCGAGGTGAGCCTCGCCGTGGCCGGCAACGGACAACGGTGCACCCACCGCACCTGTCATCGCTGTCGGGGGGATATGAGAAGTGCTCTGCGACCGGGAGGCATTCGGCCTATTTTTTCCATGGGACGTATGCGGCCGCGAGGGAGGCAACGAGTTCAGAGGCGGAGAAGCATTGCCGTCGGCAATATGAGCTCGTGACACAGACGGACGGTGCGATCTCAAGCTGCGGTCTGATTCACTTCGGCCTCCGCTAGTGATGAAGGCCAGTGCACGCTGCGCAGAAGGCGACATGAGAGGGGCAATGTTGTGATCACACTGAAACCGAACTAGAGACTGTTTATCGCTTTCCGCATCAGACTCATCATCTCCTCCGCCTTTTCCATTGTCCGGGCTAATGCCGTCGTCGTCGTCCTCCTCCTCGTCGTCCTCGTCGTAGTCTTCGTCGTCTTCGTTCTCATCAAGCGTAGTCTGCGGGCCCAGTTTCCCAGCTTTGCTCCGCCTCGCATGTTGTCTTCGTGCTCTGTAATCGGACTCACGGAACAAGGCGTCGAACCGAGCAATGGAGCTAAGGTTTTCTTGGCCGGGAAGAGGCGATTCGGCTCCAGGAATCTGACCGAGTTGAAAGGCACGATCCAGAATCGTCTCGCCAGGGGCAGGCGGTGATGTGACGTCGACAATGGGGGACAGCTGCTGGCTTTGCGAGGAGCCTACGCTATCCCTGCCTCTGATTGGCGAACTCATTGTGGATGACCGGCCCGACCGGCCCTTTACCGAGGTCCATCCCTCGATGACCTGCCCTTGATATTCACCATGATGGCCCGGGGTCACAATGTCGCCAGGCAGAATGGTGGTGTAGTGTTGTTCTGGGATCGAATACGGCACCCTCTGGACGGAATGATTTTGACTGGACGGCGAAGAGACGTCGCTTCGTCTTGATCGCAAACTCGGCGATGCCGCGCTAAACGTTGCAGACGGGTCCGAAGGCGTGGTCGAGTGGTTAGCGATGGAGCTCATGTGCTGGTGGGCCCGGTGGCCGCTGCCCGGTCGAGAGGAATATTCTGATCTATCATAACTTGGGATCTGGAAAAGCGACGAGCACACGGGTGAGGCAGGGTTGTCTGTGGGGCTGACGGAGCATTTCTTTGCCATGATAAATCGAGCCCAGTCGTGAAGGCTGGGATGATGGTCATCGGGCGGCGTGCGAAACCACAATGTCTTGACGTTGGAGTCTTTGTTGGACGAGATGAAGCCGGCGGCCCGACTAGATCGGCGTTTGCGTTGGTTGTCGGTAATGGACACAACCAGAGTGGGAAGCACAGGTCCTTGTTTGCGATGGGAAAGTAGCTGGACCTGGCAGTCGGAAACGTGGGACAGCAGCCATCGCTGGGCGGGTTCCCCATCCTCCTAGACGTCCCAGTTAGTCGCAAAGGAAAAGAAGAGGAGGGGGGGAGAAGGAGTTGCGACAGGCTCGGAGCGGGCCAATCGGTAATAGTACCTTGCTTTTGAAGACGAAAAGATAGACGTCGTCGGTCTCACTCTTGTTGACTGATTTCGAAATGACGCTGTTGACAAGACCGGAGGTGGTACGGGACAAGGCCTGGCTCCCTAGTCGATCTCGGCGCACGCTTTGGCTGGAACCCACGGCAACATATCTCGTCTAAGGGAAAGACAGTGACATTAGCTTTTTTGCCCGGGACAACGACGACGACGACGACGACGACGAGTGTGATTCAGAGGGTTTCCTCGGAGGAGACAAGGCAGACACTGGCGTCCATAATGGAGGCCGACTGTATGAGCTGATTCGAGGGCATGTTGGCGCACCTTCCATGATTGCTTGCCTAAGATCTGACTCCGGTCCGGAGGAACCTGGAGGAAGCCATCTAGGCTATCCATGGCCAGCGGACTGGGGGGCGGGGGGGTTGTTGACGGTAGGCTTGGGGACAATGCGAGTGACCGTTGGGTGTTATTGCTACAGAACAAGTGGCATTGTATGGAGCGGAAAGGAACCAGAAGCGGAGGCCTTTGCGCAGTAGCCGGGTTTGTATGTCGGACCGTCTCTTGTTTCCACCAAAGTTGCGGCCGCAAGCACTCGTTTCTTTTCTTTTCGGTGGATTGGATTTGGCCCTCTATTAGTTGACTGTCACGTCGGAAACCCAGGGGCGGAGATGGCACCAACGAGACGTTTGTCCAATTGACGGCAGCAAATAGGCCAAACTAAGGAGGACGAAAAAGAAAGAACGAAAGAAGAAAGGAAGAAGAAGAAGGAAAAGGAAAAGGAGGAAAAGGGCAGGGATGCAGAGGTTCCGGTTCCGGGTCCGGTTCCGGTTCTGGTGGTGGGCGGTGGGTGATGGGTGTTGGCTTGTAGGAGAAGCTGTACAGCCGAGGAAAAGCGACGTTTAGCTATCTAGCAGCTCCGGTAGGTTGGGTCGGTAGGTCGGTAGGTCGGTAGGTTGGTAGGTCGGCAGGTCGGTAGGAAGAAGACAAGGTCGTCGAGAAGTCTTGGTGTGTCACGGAGGTGACATGGAATCGACAACTGGTCGGGGACTAGGCGGGAAATGTTCAGCACGTTCACAAGCCAATGAACAGAGAACGGACGCAGAGGGCGCGAGCGCGGACGGGAAGCTGGAAGCGGAGAGCAGAAGGCAGCACAGAGACGGAGGACTGAAAGCAGCGGACCAGGAGCGCCCCGACGATGGACGCAGGCCGCACATGGCACATCAGGGGAGGTGAAGAATGGGGGTTCGACGGGTTCGACGGGTTCGACAGGTTCGACGGTGTTTGGACCAAAATCCACTTAGACCCAAGGTACGATGCCGCATTGGGCGTGGAGGGCAAAAAAGAAATGGGCAAGGCGTGGGTCGTGGGTCGTGGGCCGCGGTCAATGATTGAACAAGGATCGTTGTTGCCAATCTTGCCCATCGTACCTGCCTGCCTTCCTGCCTGCCTGCCTGCCTTCCTCTGCCTGCCTCCTGCCAAGGCAACTCGCTGGACCAATTCGCCGACTGGCCGTCCTCACAAGCCCGCTGATTTGTTTGTTCCGTTCCGGCCCAACAACGCAGCGAAACAGGGCCGCCTCGACGAAATGAGGCAGACTTGAAGGGGTTTTGTCAGGCAAAAAGAAGGCCAAGGCGAAACCCCCAGCCTGCAGACGCTGAGCCCGTACGCCCGTGATGCGGCTTGTCGCTGTAGGCAGGCATTGAATGTAGGTGAAATACCTAGGTAGGGTACTTGCGCTGCCAAGTGGACAGCCGCCCGCCCGCCCGCCGGTCCCGATTCGGCGCCGCATCCCACATGAACCGTCATCGTCATCATCGACGACATGAGCAGAAAGCCCACGTGCTTTGCTGCAAAGTGGTTTTGCTTTTTTTTTTTTTTTTTTTTTTTTTTTTTTTTTTTTTTCCCAACCCGCGAAAAGGATGGATGCGGGGCAAACTGGGTTTCTGGCATTCGGACATGTCAACTTTGGTGACGGCCCCCCTTGTTGCCTGTCGAGCGTGATTGGACAGGAGGCGTCGAGATGAGCGCTACGAACCCGCGACATGGGGCGGTGATGGATGCTGGCGGACCAGTCAGGACCAGTCCAGGCTCGACGGCGACAAAAAGACGACGGGCATGTCCCCAAGACACGCCCATGTCCCAGATACATGCATGCCCTCGCACACAAGGAAAAATGCCAGCGTCGGGAGATGCTGCATCGATTGGAATGAGCAGATGCCGACACTGCCCATTAAGCAAGTACCTGAGTGCATGTACCGAATGGGACGCGCCAGGCAGTGGGCCATGACTCGAGACGTCTGCGTAAGTGTATTGTAGGTAAGTACCTAGGTACCTAGATAGTCCGGCCGCCAGTTCAAGCCGCCTGAGACGCGCCTCGGTGGTGCGTCTCTCCGCCGGCAACGCGCCCATCTCCCACAAGGCGTGCTCCTGCAATTTGGCCTCGGACCGACGACCCAAGGACGCGGGACCAGAATCCCCGGCCCCGGGCCACGGAGCTTGGCTCGCGGCGTGGATGCACGACATGTCACGTACTTGATGTACTTGAAGTATGTATACACACAACTGCATACACGCGTCCGAAATCGCCCCCCCCCCCCCAGCGGTGGACGAATGGCGGAGCGTCCCAAGCATCTGGTTCCCGGGCAAACCGTCTCCCACGAACCCTGTCCACCCAGGCCGCGAGCATCCGGATTCTAGAAAACGCAAGGGGAGGGACCGAGTCATATCCAGATGTCTCCCTCCCGCCGGACACGCCCCGGCCCACGTCCAACGCCCGATGACCGGGCCGTCGGTCGTGCGAGCCGATGAGGAAACCCGGAGTCGGAAACCGCGTGGCCGTGGCATTTGTAACTTTGGTTGGGCGGGCGCATGCGTTGTCGATGCCAGAAAATTCCGGACAGAAAAGGGAGGAACCACGACCAGCCGCCGGGGCGACAGTGGGTCGCAGGGACTTGGCTAGCTTTTTTTCTTTTTTCTTTTTTTCTTTTTTCATCTTTTCTGTGTTCCACCGAAATTGTAGGGCAGACTGTTTGGGATGACATGGACTTGCGTACGACGTGGTTGTTGCGAGTGTATGTACATATACATGCAGTATGTAAGTACGCATGATTGTGTTCTTCTTCCATACAAAGTACACATGTACATACGGCACATCTTCCCTCCTGCATGCCGCACCGTCCTGTTCGTCCCCTGAGCATTTCGCCATCCCATCCCCTTCTCTCCTCATATCCCCTTTATTTCCGTCCCCCGCACGCCAGCCCCCTCACCGCCCGTCAACTCGCTCACCGCCCGCGCCCGCAGAGCCAGCCAAAACCCCGTGCGTCACCCCGCGACGCCAACGCATAATGCCGCCATCTCGCCAAGCGGGGGAAACGGCAAATGAAGGACGAACATCCACGCCCGACATGTCCAGGCCCGGCCGCAAGCCCATCCGCCCTGTATCGCCTAGCCTCGCCTCGCCTCGCCTCGCCTCGCCTCGCCTCGAGCTCATCCACGAGCCATCTACGCGCGCCAGGGATCCGAGACGACCAGAATCGATATCGACTCCGTCTTTGCACGCTGGACACCAGGCCAGACGGGAGCCGAGTCGAAATGCAAATGCACCTCTCCCCACTCAACCAGATTATGATTAAACAAAAAGAAATTGAAAAGAAAAGAAATGATGACGTGTATTGCAACCTCCAGACCCATGTGCCCATGAATCTATTCATCAAAACCGGGCACCATGTCTAAACCAAGAGGAAATGTAAACGGGATGCAGGAGGATGGGGTTTTCCGACATGAGCAAACAGAGACTTACAACACACCAACGTTGACAAAAGGAAAGAAAGGAAAAGAAAAGAAAAGAAAAGAAAAGAAAGGAAAAGAAAAGAAAAAGAACACTCAAAAAAAAAAATACAAAACCAGACAAGACAAAAAAAAAGCGGCGCATGCATGCGCCCTCTCGCTGTCCATACGCAACATCGCTCGCGCCCGACAAAATCCTCTACGAGACATCAGGCGGTAGCCAGCCATTGGATATTTCAGGCGGATGTGTCCTGAAATCCAAAGCCCTGGCTCGGTTGGACCATCTGGTAAAACCATGGTTAGCAAACATCCTCCACATCCAAGACGAGCATTCCAGTCTGCGAGGCTCTCTGCCATGCCACCTACATCTTGATCGGTCCTTCGTCGCTGCACGAGGCGAGCATGCACGGGTCCGCAGGGTTCCATGTGGCGCCGTTGCATCGTTTCAAGTGTCCCGGAAGCCTCTCGACGGCATCCCCCATGTTCTTGTGCCAGATGAAGATGTGGCCGTCTTCGCTGCCACTCACGACAAAGCTTTCGTTGGCCCCTCCGAAGCCGGACCGGATGATGAACCGGTCCATCTTGTGACCCACGAATTTATGCATCGTACTCCGCGTCGCCAGGTCGATGAGCTGCGCCTCGCTGTCTGCCTTGTTCACGAGCAGTGATCGAGAGTCCTGGCTGATGGACAGCGACGTCGGTTGCGTGCCAAGATCGAGTTCGTACTCCAGCTCGCGCGTCACCGCGTTGTACATGTAGATTGTGCTGACATTGTCCGCCGCCACGAGCCACCTGCCGTCGGGGGAAGCACTCAGTGCCTGGACGCGGTGCTTCTTGTTCCACTGAATTAACTCTTCCCCTGCAGCGTCAAAGGTGCATATGCTGCGCTTGTTGTCCAGCGTTCCCAGAATGAACGACGCGCCGTCGGCAGCCCACACGCACGCGCTTACCGGCTCATCGAACCTCCGTAGCTTCTTGTGAAGCGATCCGGTCTAGCCAAAAAACCCACTGTGTTAGGAAACCGAGACCCACAACGTTTGTCTTTTCCTCCGATGCGCAGGCAAGAACCGAAAATGACGGGACAGACGGATAGATACGTACCCTTGTATCCCATATTCGCGCAAAGTTGTCCCGCGAACAAGTCACTATCATGCTATCGTCCGGACTCCACGCGATGCTTGCCACACCGGATTCGTGATCCTTCTGCACCTGAATTGTCAACGTAGTCGTGGCTATAAACGATTTCGTCTCCCAGATGATGACCGTGTCTCTAGATCCGCAGGCGGCTAATCTTGATCCATCGTGAGAAAACTGCACTTCCCACACTTCCCCTAGCATGTCATTGAGTTCCAGTACAACTTCTGTTGGAAAGTGCAACCGGTCACAGATATGGTCCGAGTACAGTGACGGAGACGACGCCGCCGTGTGATATATACAATGGTTGATTTGATTTTGCTTGACCTGCTGAAGAAGAATGGCGAGACGGCTGTCGGGCAACAATACTGACGGTGATATGCAATCTACTCATGGTATTAGTCTCTCTCTCTCTTTCGCGCTCTCACGCCCCCCCCCCCCCCCCCCCCCCCCCCCCCCCCCCCCCCCCCCCCCCCCCCCCCGCCACATATTTTACCAGTTGGGGCCCAAGAGACAACGTACTCGAAAGCTCTGCGAGAAGTATTTTGCGCGACTCGCCTCGTGCGCCGTCCCAATTCGCCTTTTTCATCAATTCGTTCGTCGAAGGGCACATCAACAGGCTCGACAAAAAATGCAACTTTCCCGTGTCGTGGTGTAGCGGTGTCAGCTCGGTTCGAAGTACATGCAGGGCACGGCTCGTGTCTCTCCTTTCCAAGAGCTCCAGAAACTTCTGCTGTCGCACCCAAAACCTCATCATGACCCGATTTGAGCATGGGGTTAGGACAAGTCCATTGCCGTGAGCGTCATCGTCCTCGCTGTCCTGCCCCGAAATGGTAGCGCCAGTCAACAGTTCTTCAGCTGCGGTCCAGGAACCGGCAAGCACCGCGGATCGAAACGCTGCCACGGCAGGGCTTTCCAGCTTATACCCACTGTCTTGGCTGACACTTTCCGCGGCGGCTTGATAACCCATGTCCGACAATGCCTGGATAAGAATCCGGGTGACCTCTTCTCTGTTGTGCCCAAAGTATGTAGACGGCGGCGGCGCCGACACTGCCGTCTTGTCTCCATTTGATGAGCCATTGGCAGCCAAGGAAGCAGTCTTGCGCGTGCCGTTGGCAACACGTCCGGGCGAAACTGTCGGCGGCGAGGCAAGCTCAGCTGATCCGTGTGGACGAGTGTCCGCACTTCCGTTGGCGACCGCCGAGGCCGTGGAATCTGAAGACATGGCTGAGAATTCTTGTCTCATTCGTTTGGCTCGTCTTGGAGTGGGAGGAGGAGAGAAATCGGCGCCGGCTCCGTTGCGGCTTGCACTGGCCGACTCACCGTCTTCTGGCAACGAAGAAAGGCCAGGCGACCGTCTCCGCCGACCGAGGACTTGAGTGATTTGGCCGAAAGAAAGACCGGATCTCGAATTGAAAGATGCTATATTCGCAGTCGAGGCCGGAGCGCGTTCGGCGGCGTGATTGGGACGATCTTGGGGCGAGGATAAGTCGAGTGCTGAGAGGACGTGGCTGGCGATATGCTGAGACGTCGACTGGGTCAATGGGTCGTCGGAGTTCGTGATGGAGTGAAGGGAACGAGAGTCGGACGGTTGGTCCACGTCGACCGATTCGCGGGCGAGCCGCGGTTTTTAAAAAAAAAAAAAAAAAAAAAAAAAAAGGTGGTTTCCGTTGGTGAAATCGGAACCGGGGCTGGCGGCGAGACGTGTCAAGACGACATTCGAGGATAAGAGGGTTTTGGGATTTTGTTGTTTCTGTTCTTTTTCTTTTTCCCTTACTTTCTTCTTCTTTTTTTTTCCTCTTCTTCTTTTCCCCCTTGTCTATCGAAAGTCGACTTTGAAACGAGGCAAAAGAACGGCCAGCTGTTTGGAGCGTTTTGAGATCGGTGAATGACGGCAGGGGAGTCAACAGGGATCCGTCGGAAGCTGTTGCCAAGGCTTCAGAAGAGTCAGCCGATTTTTTGAGCCCATCAAGTGTGACGTGGTGATGACAAGTCAAATACCCTGGTGGGCTGGTGTTTTTAAGAATACTGCAGAAGAGTATCGATCGGCTTGGTTTGCATGAGCCAGGCTGGAAATGCTAAGGAAGCAGGGGCTCTGTTGGTTTGGCGAGGCACAGGATCATGGCATGAACAAATGGAGTTTAGACGGACCGAGGGGGAGGGTTCGAGGGACCAAGAGTCCGAAGGTTCGATGTCTCCGATGTCGAGATGAGGTGAGGTGAGCTGGGGCAGGGCAACATGGAAAAGGCCGGCAAGTCGTCACTGCCAGACTGAGACGAAGACCGACCAGTGCTGCATGTGCTCCGTCCAACCTGCACTGCACATGGCTTGTCTTGGTTGGCGCATGTGGGGCGCATGTGGGGCGAATGCACTGGGCACTGGGCGCTGGGCACCAAGTCATGTGCTGGCTGGGTGCCGTCCGAGGCGGCCATTCAGCGCTGGTCAGTGCGCCCTGGCGCTCCGAGGCGGGCTGGGCGGGGCCTGACAGCGGAGTTGAGAGCTCGAGGGGGCGTGTGGGTACAAGCCGAGTACCTACGAGTACGCGCACAGACGCCCGATAAGGTACGTTCGCACTGCGTACACTGAGTGTACATGTAAAGTCATCCGGCACTCGCCCTTGACATGAATTGATTTGTCTTTGGACGAGCACCAACAATGACTTGTCGAGCTCCCAGCCGCCACTCCTCTTCTCCCTCGCTCCGTCTTTCCACTTGTCCATCTTTCCCTCCTTCTGCTCGCCCCCGGCACGGCGTGGGGGCAATTGGCCAAGAAAAGTCGTCGGCACGAGCACGAGCACGAGCACGAGCACGAGCACGAGAATAACAGACAATGTTGATGCCAACTTGACATGCTTCGACATG
The DNA here is from genome assembly GCA_018360145.1 of Claviceps africana. Lineage (NCBI taxonomy): Eukaryota > Fungi > Ascomycota > Sordariomycetes > Hypocreales > Clavicipitaceae > Claviceps > Claviceps africana. The sequence continues at coordinate 5,412 of SRPY01000426.1, read as the reverse complement.
CCTCGACCGACATAACAATTCCCATCGAGCGCCATGCCCGCCATCCTATCAACTACCTCTCGCCTGTCGCCCCAGAGTACCATTCGTAACCATCTCCTGGCCCGTAATCTGCATCACTAGACGATGCAGTCCGTCTGAGACAAGCACGCATTTTTCCGTTCCGATTCTTCCACAACTGATGCGACCGACGCCGACCTGTGGAAGCCACTCGCGACTCATCAGTCAACATTTGCGAATGACACTTCCTCAGATAAATAATCCAAGCCTACGTACATGTGCAGGTGTGCCGTGTCGTGCCACGGCGTTCTGTGCGGCTTCTTCATGGCGGGTTCCATGGCGTTGTCCGTCAAGTGACGGGGAGACTTGACGGTGAGAGCGTCATGACCTGAGGTCTTCATGCTTCTGCCAGAACGACGTGGCACAGTGTCAGTCAACACGGGTGCATACATACAAACATGTAAGCTTTGCTTCGCCCCAAGGCGTCCAACGCCGTCGAATGCGTGATGCACGAGACGCGCGAGCGCACCAAGTCCATGTGCGCAACCCTTCATCCTTCATCAGCTGGGACAAGAGAATATCAGCTGGGACAAGAGAATATAGTCTTGACGTTTTGCCATCGTTTGGTAACCCCAACTCCAATTTCAACCCCACAAATAAATATAGAAAAAATCTCAAAGTAAAAATCAAAAAAATCCATGGCTTGGGCTCGCGAGTCCTGGTCAGTAGTCATCATTTCTGCCCATATGCCGCGGGTGGACATGAACGGAATCGCCGACGTTCTGGCTGGCTGGCTGCCAAGTCAAGCCTAAACAGGATGTCTCGATTGATTACGTCTTTCCGTGACCTTGGCCACTTGGGCTACCATGTCAAACTCAAGCAGCAATTGTGTAAACTTTGACGACACGCAACTCGCGCGGCGCAGTTTCTTGGGCCCACGTCGTCCTCCGCCGAGCCCCCCTTGACCCCCGCCACATGTGGCTGCCATCACCTGGGAAATGGACAGTCGGTACATGTACTGTATACTTGATCCGCCTCCCACTGCCGCGGGAGTCCGGCGTACCTGGACTCATAGTCGCTCGATCCAGCGCCACCAGCTTGTGCCAGTGGGTTACCCCTGCCTGCCTTGCAAGCGCCTCTTTCCTCCCAGGTTAGGCTCTCGTTGGACAGCCAGCCAAGGCTCAAGCCTCGATATCGTCGTGCCGACCTGATTCACCTCGCCAACACCAAAGAACTTGCCTTGTCACACCTCCTTTGCAGCTCCGCAATCGATACCTTTAGACGTCGACCATCGGGTCATTCTCGACGGTCGCATACTCATCCTCCTGCACTATCCTTCCTGTGTCCTGCTCAACCCCGACTCTGGCCCGCGGGCGAATCTTGGTGAAGTCTGGTGACGCCTTCCCCCCTCCATCCCAACCAAACAACGGGACCGCCACTCCGAGAACAAGCTTTCGCGGCCCAGCGGCCATCCTGGCAGACATATAACACGCGTGGTGTTTTTTTGTTTTTTTTTTTTTCGACGCAACAATCTCGACGTCTTTTATCCTGAGGCCGTCGAATAAAGGCAACCATGAGCGGTACTCTCGCGACACCGGGCGGTATCTCGGATCCCGCCCTGATCCAGTGAGCAGCTGTCCTCCCCGACCCGGCCCGGCAACCCGCATGCTCCATGCCCATGGAAGCCCCCGCGCCAGGATCCTGATGCTAATGTTCCGTTTCTCTATAGACTTGTCAATAAGCTTCAGGACGTATTCTCGACTGTCGGTGTCAACAATCCCATCGATCTTCCCCAGATCGTCGTCGTCGGCAGCCAGTCTAGCGGTAAGAGTTCAGTATTAGAGAACATTGTGGGTCGAGATTTGTAGGTCCCTCCGACAATATCAGACGACAAAGCGGTTTTCCTCTGGATGGTTTCGCCTGACAAATTCATTTCTTTCAGCTTACCGCGAGGCAACGGCATCGTAACGCGACGTCCTTTGGTGCTGCAGCTCAACAACCGCCCAGCGCAGTCAAACGGCATAAAGCCCGACGAAGTGTCCAACTCGGACGACACAGCCGCCAACGCCGACGAATGGGGCGAATTCTTGCACATCCCCGGACAGAAATTCTACGACTTTGGCAAGATACGAGAAGAGATTGCTCGCGAAACCGAGGCAAAGGTTGGCAAGAATGCGGGAATCTCTCCTTCGCCCATCAACCTCCGAATCTATTCTCCCAACGTCCTCACCCTGACCTTGGTCGATTTGCCGGGCCTGACCAAGGTTCCTGTGGGTGACCAGCCGCGAGATATCGAGCGACAGATTCGAGAAATGGTGTTGAAGTACATTGGGAAATCAAACGCCATCATCTTGGCCGTCACATCGGCCAACATTGACTTGGCCAATTCGGACGGCCTCAAGCTTGCGCGGGAGGTCGATCCAGAGGGTCAGCGGACCATTGGTGTCTTGACCAAGGTCGACTTGATGGATGAGGGGACTGATGTTATTGATATCCTGTCCAATCGCGTCATTCCCCTGCGCTTGGGCTACGTCCCCGTCGTGAACCGTGGTCAGCGAGATATCGACAACAAGAAGGCCATCAACGTGGCCCTCGAGTCCGAGAAGGCCTTTTTCGAGAACCACAAGGCGTACCGGAACAAGAGCTCCTACTGCGGCACGCCTTACCTTGCGCGCAAGCTGAACCTGATACTGATGATGCACATCAAGCAGACGCTTCCCGACATCAAGGCCAGGATTTCCAGCTCATTGCAAAAGTACACGGCCGAGTTGGAGAGTCTCGGGCCCTCCATGCTTGGAAACAGCGCCAACATTGTGCTCAACATCATCACCGAGTTCACCAACGAGTGGCGGACGGTTCTGGACGGCAACAACACGGAGCTCTCCAGCACCGAATTGTCGGGCGGCGCTCGTATCAGCTTCGTGTTCCACGAACTCTACGCAAACGGCATCAAAGCAGTGGACCCCTTTGACGTTGTCAAGGACGTCGATATCCGGACCATTTTGTACAACTCATCCGGTTCTTCCCCGGCCTTGTTTGTTGGCACGACCGCGTTCGAGCTCATTGTCAAGCAGCAGATTAAGCGGCTCGAAGATCCCAGCTTGAAGTGCGTTTCTCTTGCCTACGACGAACTGGTTCGAATTCTGTCTCAACTACTCGGCAAGGCACTGTACCGCCGCTACCCACAGCTGAAGGAGAAGATGCACGGTGTTGTGATTGCATTCTTCAAAAAGGCCATGGAGCCCACCAACAAGCTGGTCCGCGATCTTGTCGCCATGGAAGCTTGCTACGTCAACACTGGCCACCCAGACTTTTTGAACGGTCATCGCGTAAGCTAAAGTTGCCCTTTTCTTTCCTTTCCTTTTCTTCCCTTCCCTTTCTTTCTTTCTTTCTTTCTTTTTCCTCCCCATTGTTACCCTTGTCGTCTTTCGTATTTCCTCGTCGTCTCATCTTTGTTCCAGGCCATGGCGATCGTCAACGAACGATACAACCCACCAAAGCCGGTTCAAGTCGACCCCAAGACTGGCAAGCCTCTACCACAATCTAGCACGCCCGCACGCGCCGCAAGCCCCTCAGTGCCCGACATCGATGGTTCTGGTAATACTGGATTCTTTGGCAGCTTTTTCGCCGCCAAGAATAAGAAGAGAGCGGCGGCGATGGAGGCTCCTCCCCCGACCCTCAAGGCTTCTGGCAACCTCTCGGAGCGCGAAAATATCGAGGTTGAAGTCATCAGTATGTTTTTTTTTCCTTCTTATGATGCGTCCCTCGGTGGTTGTTGGTTTAGAAGATTACGGGGGAAGAGGTTACCGAGAGGTTACAATTGCTGACGGCGTAACAGAGCTGCTCATCGCTTCGTACTACAATATTGTCAAACGTACCATGATTGATATGGTGCCCAAGGCCATTATGCTTAACCTGGTTCAGTACGTGCTTTATACACCCCCCCCCCCTTTCTCTCTCTTTTTTTTTATTTTTTTTACGCTTCTTCTCACACTGTGTGGCAGGCTCACCAAGGACGAAATGCAACGCGAACTGCTGGAGAACATGTATCGGACAGATTCCATCGATGACTTGCTCAAGGAGAGTGACTTTACCATTCGCAGACGGAAGGAATGCCAGCAAATGGTGGAATCACTGGGCAAGGCCAGTGAAATCGTCAGCCAAGTTCAGTAAAAGATTTGGGCGGTCTAGTCATGTCTTTTTTTTTTTTCCTTTTTCATGTATGTACGTTGGGCACTAGAGAAGATACAAGAGAGGCAAGCGCTTCGAAAAGCATGGTATGGAAAAAAAAAGAATCATGTGGACGTGCCTGCCCGCCTGGCCTTGGAGTTGTGTGTGGGACTGGGTCGGACGAGAGGAGGCATTTCAGTGAAGGTCTTTTTTTTTTTTGCGCGCATTTTTTCGAGTATTTTGTGGTTTGTGGTGTTGGGGTGTCTTGCTGTACATGCCGAAGCTGATGACATGGCACGCGGAGAGACATAATAAGAAAGGGTGCGATGAATGAAGCAGGTTGATTCGATCTGCGGACCTCACCATGTGATGAAACATGCGACTCCAACGACATGGCATAGTGGATCTTGAGTGATTCCGAAACGGGTTACATCAAAATTGGGATTACCTGGACTTGCTGCACGCACCGCTGACACTTTTTTTTTTTTTATTTTTTTTTAGGTGTGTTGGCCCATCTCGCGACGTCCCGAGGCATCGCGTGGGTTACAAAAGTGGACCATGTCGTGTACGGGGTCTTGGCCCGTCGTGGATTTTCCATGCCATCCCCTTACAGCTTGGATGTGGCGGGCTCGGCGGCCAGGACGTAGCCCCCCTCGTGCACGTGGTACTCGCGGCCCATTTCCCAGCCGAGCCAGGCGCGCAGGACGTCGGGCCCGCCCTCGCCGGGGGCCAAGGGGTGGGCGTCGTAGCCATCGCCGGGGACGCCGGGTCCCTGGCCGTGATGGACGGGATCGGGCTCCGGAGCCGAGTCGCCGTCGTCGGCGGGGGCGGGCCTCTGCTTGATGGCGAGGCAGGGGGTGTCGGACAGGGCGACGCAGGGGCGCTGGTCGCCCTCGCGGGCGGGATCGACCTCGAGCTCGTCGTAGTCGAGGACGGGGACGGTGCAGGCGTCGGAGCCGTCAAAGATGGCCTCCCACTCGCGGCGGGTGCGGCGGCGAAAGGTGTCGCGGAAGAGGGCGCGGAGGGCGGGCCAGGCGTCGACGTCGAAGCGGTCGGCCTCGAGAGCCGGGGCGCGGTGCTCGAGGCCCATACCGACGAGGAGACGGCGGAAGAAGCGCGGCTCGAGGGCGCCGACGGCCAAGAAGCGGCCGTCGCGCGTCTCGTACGTGTCGTAGAAGGGGCAGCCGCCGTCGAGGAGGTTGGCGCCGCGGGGGCGGGGGTTCATGCCGGAGCGGCGGCCGAGGC
>SRPY01000425.1:0-28196 GCA_018360145.1 Claviceps africana | reverse complement strand
CGGAGCCACCACCAGAGACGATCCCCAGCCGCTCCCTAGCCGCCCTCTAACCGCCCCCTAACCGCCCCCCGAACCGCCGCGCCCGGACGGTCCAGGATTGACGGCCGGTTTGGCGCCGACGGCAAGTGATTTGCGTCGTCAACGGGGATCAAGGATGCATGAGAAGCGGGGGAAAAAAGAAAGAGAAAAAGAAAAAGAAAACGAAAACGAAAACGAAAACGAAGAAACCCTATGCCGTCGCCACAGGTTGTCATGTCCGCCGGTGGAGCTTTGCCTGGCAGCCTCTAGCCTCGTCCGCGAAGTCGGCACGCAGACGACACACATGGCCGCGGACACCAAGACGCTCGCCACTTTGGCAGGCAGCCCAGCATGCCGGCATGCCAAAAAGAAGAAGAAGAAGAAGAAGAAGAAGCTGCCTTGGCACGCCACACCGTGGTGAACTACTCCCGAGAGTGCGCGGCCGGGCAGGCCTCGACGGCCCTCAACCCGTGATTCGCGCGTCTCGCGGCGATTCTTTGCCGATTCTGCACGAAAGTCGAGAGAGAAAAAAAATAAGAGAAAGAGAGAGAACGAGAGAGAGAACGAGAGAGAGAAAGAGAGAGAGAAAGAGAGAGACTTTGGCAGTCTCCACAAGGGCGGCGAGACACGGGAACAAACGACACCAAAACAGAGGCAAGACGCGAAGACCAGACCCAGAAATAGATAACAAGGTACAGGCGACGTGGAAGAGAATGGAGAATCGCTCACCTGCTCCAGCTCCCAGTCCTTGCCTCTCCGTCCCCCCCTTCCTCCCCCTTGAGGAGCGCCAGACCCTCGTTCCTCACTACCGCGCGCCGAGTCGGCCCCCTTGGGGTTCTTTTTCGGTTGCCTTGAACCCTTCTGCATGCTCGTCTTCAACTGGTTATGCAACTGGGCGGCCAGCTCCTTGTGCTCATCGTCGAACGGTCTGATCCTGTCCGCCAGGACCAGGTCGTCCCAGGTGCTCTTCCAGCCCTTGTAGTGGATCTTGTAGCGAAACCCATCGCCGGGCTTCTCGCCGGGCTGGACGTCCATGACCTTGGCCTCGTAGAGCATATCGAGGTGGAAGCAGAGGACCTTCTCGTCCTTGCTGAATTGTGGCGTCTGTTGTTGGCGTGCGGGAGCCATCGTGGACGAGGTGCGTCGAGATTCCGGACCTTTGGTGGAGCGAGTCTTTCTCTCTCTTTTTTTATTTGTATTTATATTTGTATTTGTATTTTGTTTTTAATTTTTCTTATTTTTTTTTGGCGTCAAGAACGATGGACTGGGTTCGAAAATGGAAAACGATGCACAAGCCCGGTGGACGTTGGATGCGGGATGCGTGTTGCGGCCGTCCGCGCGCTCTCGTCTCTCGTCCTACTGCCCAGCGGCGGCACAGCAGGATAAAAAAAATGCAGATGGCGATTCGCGAATGAAGACCACGACGGGACTCGGATGGGATTTCTGGCTGACTGTGTCGCATGTAGACTCTGGCTGACCAAATGTTTGAACGCAGGTGGGCGGGAACAAAACAAGCGCGTTAATTGCCTGCATACCTACCTACCTACCTAGGTACCTACCTACTTCTTTATGGGGAGCGTTGCAGATGGTTACATGTCGGTACTTGTCGGTACGTGGCGCTGGGCGGCGAAAAGGGCGGCACGTCTTGGTACAGGTAGGTACCTCTCACGGTGCTCAGCAGGGCACGCGACGCGATTTTTCATGGTTGAAGCTGGCTTAAGGTACGCGACCCGTCCTCGCGGCCGAGCTTCTCATTGGCCGACTCTGGACCTGTCGGACTGGCCGACGCTGATCAAGGACAGACGGGCACACGAGAGAAGCTGCTTTGATGAAGAGCAAGGCAATGAGGTTTCTTTCCTTCTTTCTTTTTTTCTCAATATATAAATCCTTTTATTCGTTTATTTGTTTCGCCAAGCAGCCGAATCTACCGATCAAGTGCGTAGCATAGCTCTGATGCAACTTCTGGAAGGGACATGGCAGAGCGAGACACTAGTGCTACACAGTATTCGGCACATGAGCGAAACCTGCACATCAAGAGTGAGTCATGACAGCGACAGTCCACAACACGTCCATCCCTTTGATGCCGAGAAGGCTACATCGACGCACTTTAGTATCTAATTACTTGCAAGGTGACTAAGGGTACATCGTGCATATATGAATTTATATCATTCTATAAGTACTACAAGTATGAGAGGTTATCCCTTTGGTGCGCAGAAGGCTATACTTAGGTACCGACGCCCGATGCTATCCAATCTACGCACTCACTCAGAAGGTACCTTACCCGTACATACAAAATTTACAGAAAAATTGAAGTTTCTCACGACTTACCACTACATAATTTACGTATAATAATATCCTGTAGAATAAGTATTTAAAGTTTACTTGAATCTTACCAATAAGCTACCAAAGAAAAGCGGGAGGGCACCTAAGTGTAGCCGTCTGCGCACCAAGGGGATATAGCGCTATTATTCACGTCCCCAAAGTAGCATGATCATTCAGTCGGGGGAATCGCAATACCGAGGTCAATGCGTTGCACGTACCTAGTAAGTACCTAGGTACCTACTTCTTAGCCACCAGGTAGACATGTACTTGCTTCCCCAAAGTGCCCAGGGCCGAGCGCTTGTCCTAGCTCTAGCCTGTATATCGTGAAACCTCATCGGAGGCACAACATCAACGAGTCAACGTAGCACTCGGCATCGGCATCCCCTAGAGGATGCTCCACTGCCGTGCACCCCCCTGGATGGTTTTAGATATTGGAGCCATGGGCCGTTCATTTAGCAGTTGAGGGATCCCTACGCTACATCAAGCGTGGCGGAATTTGCTACCACAAGCATGTATTCCTCGACGGGGTTTTCGTTTTGCCACGCCTCGCGGAAGATTTTCTTTAGCCGAAGTAATGTGATGTCGGCTTGCACCCGTCCAAGCCCATTCAGGAGGTGTCTTGGACACGCCACGGTGAGAATAGATTTGAGGGGCCAAAGAGGGGGGGGCCTTGGTCTGGTTTGTTAAATTAGCTCTAGCGTAATACGTGTATTTTGTCGGGCGAAGGATGAATTCGCATTGAAGTGAACCAAAATCTCATGCCACTTGCCAAGGCACTTAAAAAGTACCTAGTATTACCCAAGTATGTATGTATGTATATATATACACATCCCTCTCTCCCTGCTCATTCTCTTGCTGCCAACACCAATACCTACTATCCACGCTCAAAGGATTTGTTTCTTGCACCTCGCCTCTTCCCACCAGTGAAACACACAGCACACACGATATAATACAACAAAACAAACCCGCCGCAATGCAATTCTCTACTTCCGCCATCCTGGCCGCTGTCGCCATCTTCGCCGGACAAACATTGGCTGCTTGCCAACAAGGCTCAGTCAACAGCGACCCGATGGCTTTCCAAGACTGCACGACTAGTGATCAACTGATCTGGAAATGCCCTGGAGGAGTTGCCGTCAGCCGTACCACAAAATTCCATGTGGCCGCAAAGAGCCAGCGGGCAGCGGTTCGGATCAGCTGTCGTCGGCAACCCCAGGCATACCTTATCATGACCTGTCCTCGCCTTCAGTCGGGTGACTTTGAGCAGTACTTGAACTGCATCCCGATCGACAGTGATGTTGACGTCAAGGTCCTTTTGGGTTAGGTAGTCAGGGTTTGTGTTGCACAGAACTGCGGCAAAAGTTGATAAACCCTCCTCCTACATTGTCCATGTACGCACATACCATAGACATACATACCATGTACATATCTACGAAGTATATACTTCATACACATGCACGCATACACGGGTCGTTTGCAGACGCAGACGGTACAAGCTAGACGGGCAGGGCGTTTTCATTTACTCCCTTCATGTAACTACGCGGGAAAATACTTAGCTAGAGACATCTGTTCCTATGACAGTATTTGTGTACATCCGTACGTACCCCATGCGGCTCGTGTTCACGCAGCCCGCGATCCAGCTGAACAGCCATCGTCCGGCTCAGTGAGTGTCCGGAGCAGATGGGCATGCGCCTCGCCTGCGCCGTAGAAGCCAGAATATGCTTTGTGGGAATATGCTTTGTGGCACAAACACGGGCTGATTTTCGTTCGTGTTTGCCCATCACGGGCGAGAAGCTTTTTTTTTTTTTTTTTTTTTTTTTGCTTCCCTTTCTTCTTTCTCATCTCTTCCTCTCGTCTTCTTCCTTGGCCGACCACGGACCCACGCATCACGACCGGCAATGGATTGGCGAGCTGAGTGACGGAGCTGACGGACGGAGGAACCACGAGCCCAATCTCCTGCCCTGCCGAATCAGGAAGCCCACGCAACCCATCCCGGCAGCATTATGTTATATCAGCATTCATCGCTGCGCAGATGACAAGTTGAGCGTGACCGCAAAAGAAGACAATGTCCATCAGACCCCGACGGGCCCACTCGTCCCCACTCGTGACTTGACGGGGGGTCGCGATGGCCGACGAGGTGCTGGAATGGAATGGTGGAGGGGCAAAAGGGACCCCACGTCTGCAGCGTCTTACCACGTTGGAAGCGCTGACGTGATTTCTTTGGTGGGAAGGGGAAGAGGAAGAGGAAGAGGAAGAGGAAGAGGAAGAAGAAGGAAGGAAGAAAGAAAAGAAAAGAAAGGCGAGCAAGGGAAAAAAAAACCACGCCCCCGTGTCGCAATAAGCCGATTTCTGCCATCCCGCCTTCGCAATCCCGCCTTCGCATCCGCACCTCCCAGCTGAGCTCAGCTCAGCTCGGCTTTTCGCTTCGTCGACTTTGCCCTGCGCTTTATAATACCTCTGATCCGTCCATTTCTCTTCCAATTGACTACCTCTATTACCTGAATGCCCATCTGCCTTTGTAGCTTCCTCGCAGTCGATCAGCGTTGCGGCTCTCTGCTCTTCTTTGCCGCACGACGTCACCGCACCCCGCCGGACCGCCCGTACAGCACCCCGCCTGTCTAGGAAAAAAAAGGAAAGAAAAAAAAAAATACCCCAAAAACCCAAAACCCAAAACACCAGACACCAGACACCGGACAAAGACGCACCCCGACTTCCATCATGGCTGCTTTGCCGGATCCCACGGTAGACCTTGACTGGTCCGGCTACGTCGGCTCCATCCAAAACATATTCAGTGAAAACGCGCAGAAGCATCCAGACAGAATATGCGTCGTCGAGACCAAGTCGTCGGAATCGCCAGAGCGCGTCTTCACCTACCGCCAGGTTCACGAGGCCTCAAACGTCCTAGCCCATCATCTCCATGACGCGGGCGTCGAGCACGGCGATGTTGTCATGATTTGGGCACACAGGTCGGTCGATCTGGTCGTTGCCATTATGGGGACTTTGGTATGCTCCCATCCGATGGCTATCTGCGCGCACCTTTCAACCATTGGCAGCCTGCGCTGCCTCGCCTTGTGCGCCCCTGCAAGTCGTGCTTCTATGCATGGACATGTTCTTTTTCTTTTTCTTTTCCTTTCTTTCCTTTCTTGCTAACCAGCTCCTTGTTAGGCCGCTGGTGCTACCATGACAGTTCTGGATCCTCTGTACCCTCCCAATCGACAGCAGATCTATCTCGAAGTGGCCCAGCCTCATGCCCTCATCAACATCGCCCGAGCCACCGATGAAGCCGGCCCGCTGGCCCCTCTGGTCCGGAGATACATTGACGAGGAACTCAGCCTCAAGACCGAGGTTCCGTCGTTGCGAATTGGGGACGATGGCTTGCTGCTCGGCGGAGAAGTCAATGGCCGTGACATTTTCGAGTCGTCGAGGCCCAAGGCGGCCTTGCCTCCCGATGTCCTTGTCGGGCCCGACAGCAACCCGACCTTGTCCTTTACCTCCGGGAGTGAAGGCCGACCCAAAGGTGTTTTGGGCCGTCACTTCAGCCTGGCCAAGTATTTCCCCTGGATGGCTGAGCGGTTCAATCTCAGCCAAGATAGCAAGTTTACCATGCTGTCCGGCATCGCACACGATCCCATACAAAGAGACATTTTTACTCCTCTGTTCCTCGGCGCGCAGCTGCTGGTCCCTTCCAAGGAAGACATTCAACACGAGAAACTGGCCGAGTGGTTCCGAGAGCATTGCCCTACCGTCACCCACCTGACCCCCGCCATGGGGCAAATCCTCGTTGGCGGCGCTTCTGCCGAGTTTCCTTCTCTGGACAGGGCCTTCTTTGTCGGTGACGTCTTGACGACGAGAGACGTCAAGAGCCTGCGGAATCTGGCTGAAAATGTCCACGTGGTGAACATGTACGGCACAACCGAAACACAAAGGGCCGTGAGTTTTTATGAAATCCCAAGCCGAGCCAAGGAGCCCGATTACTTGGACAAGTTGAAGGACACCGTCCCCGCCGGCAAGGGTATGCAAAACGTCCAGCTTCTCGTCGTCGACAGACAAGACCCCAAGAAACTGTGCGGCGTGGGCGAAGTGGGCGAAATCTATGTGCGTGCAGCTGGGCTCGCCGAGGGATATAGGGGGGATCCAGCCCTCAACGAGAAGAAATTTTTGACCTCGTGGTTCGTCAGCAGCGATCACTGGGCCCAGCAGGATCAGGCCGCAGATGAGAAGGAGCCCTGGCGGAAGCACTATCAGGGCCCGAGGGACAGGCTGTACAGGACGGGAGATTTGGGACGATATACCGACTCTGGCGACGTAGAGTGCACAGGCCGAGCCGACGACCAGGTCAAGATTCGTGGGTTCCGAATCGAGCTCAACGACATCGACAGCAACTTGAGCCAGAGCATTCTCATCAGGGACTGCAAGACTCTGGTGCGGAGAGACAAGAACGAGGAGCCGACCCTGGTCAGCTATGTTGTGCCGGAACTCAACGAGTGGCCGCGGTTCCTGAGCGCCCAAGGTCTGGAGGACGTGGAGGAAGTGCCGACCGACATCGGTCCCACCAAGGTCTTCTTCACCCGCTTCCGGCGCATGCAGACGGAGATTCGCGAACACCTCAAGGGCCGGCTGCCTGCCTACGCGGTGCCGACAACCTTTATCGTGCTGGCCAAGCTGCCCCTGAACCCCAACGGCAAGGTTGACAAGCCCAACCTGCCGTTCCCCGACATCGCAGAGCAGACGCAAGAGGCCTCGGAGGAGGAGCTGAAGCGATGGGATTCCTTCACCGAGACGGAACGCACCGTCGCCGCCAAGTGGGCGGAGCTCATCCCGGGTCTCAACGCCAAGACGATCAGCCCCCAGAACGACTTCTTCGACCTGGGCGGCCACAGTCTTCTGGCGCAGCAGATGCTGCTTGTCATGCGAAAGGCAGTCGGCGCAAACGTATCCATCAACACGCTCTATGAGCACCCTACTCTGACCGGGTTTAGCGCCCAGGTGGACAAACAGCTCAGCCCGTCGACGGCCGACGGCGCGGTCGCCGACGGCGAGGGACGGGAGCCCGCCTACGCGCAGTCTCTGGATGAGTTGGCGGCGCAGCTGCCGGCCAAGTACCAGTCGGCCGAGCCGGCAACCATTCGTGCCAGGCAGAAGCCGACGGTGTTCCTGACGGGCGCGACGGGATTTCTGGGCGCGTACCTGATCAAGGACATTTTGGAGCGTACGAGCCGCTCCATCCGGCTGATTGCGCACGTCCGCAGCGCCAAGGAGCCCAACGCCGCCTTTGCACGCCTACGGCGCTCGCTCGAGGGCTACGGTCTCTGGCGCGCCGAGTGGGAGGGTCGCCTCAGCTGCGTGGTCGGGGACTTGATGCAGCCGCAGCTGGGCATCGACAACGCGACGTGGAAGATGCTGGCCGAGACGGTGGATGTAGTCATCCACAACGGCGCCACGGTGCACTGGGTCAAGCGGTACCAAGACATGATGGCCGCCAACGTCAACTCCACGGTGGATGCCATGAGGCTCTGCAACGAGGGTCGGCCCAAGGTGTTCACGTTTGTCAGCTCCACGAGCGTTCTGGATACGGACCACTACGTCAAGCTGTCGGAGCAGCAGGTCAGCACCGGCCGGTCGGCCCTGTCAGAAGACGACGACATGATGGGCAGCCGGACGGGACTCGGCACGGGCTACGGGCAGACCAAGTGGGTGTCTGAGCAGCTTGTCCGCGAGGCCGGCCGTCGCGGCCTGCGAGGCTCCGTCGTGCGGCCGGGCTACATCCTAGGACACTCGGAGACGGGCGTCTGCAACACGGACGACTTCCTGATGCGCATGCTCAAGGGCTGCATCCAGCTGGGCGTGCGGCCTCGCATCGTCAACACGGTCAACTCGGTGCCCGTCAACCACGTGGCGCGCGTCGTCGTGGCGTCGGCGCTCAACCCCCTCCCCGCGGTGCACGTCGTCCACGTGACGGGACACCCGAGGCTGCGCATGAGCGAGTACCTGTCCATCCTCGAGTACTACGGCTACAAGGTGCCCGAGGTGGCGTACGAGGAGTGGAAGGACGAGCTGGAAAAGTACGTGTCGGCGGGCGGTCCCGAGAAGGACCTGGAGCAGCACGCGCTGATGCCGCTGTACCATTTCTGCGTCAACGACCTGCCCGCCAACACGCGGGCTCCCGAGCTGGACGACCGCCACGCCGTCAAGATCCTCAAGGACGACGCGGAGAACTGGACGGGCGTCGACGAGAGCGCCGGCTACGGCGTCGGCCGCGAAGACGTCGGCCGATACCTGCGATACCTGGCCGAGATTGGCTTCGTGCCGTGGCCGAACGGCAAGGGTCGTGCGCTGCCGGAGCTGCCCCTGAGCAGGGAGCAGCTCGACGCCGCCGGCGCGGTGGGTGGACGTGGGGGGGCCAAGTGAAGGGCCAAGTGAAGGAGGACATGTTGGGACAAGGAGAAGAGGTGGGATGAGAAGAAGACGTGGTTCGAGACTAGGAGAAAAGGGGATAAGAAGAGAAGGGGAAAAAAAAAGACAAAGGCTTAGAAGTGGGCTCCAAGGAAAGCGAGCCGGTGCTTGTGCTAGACGGTGGGCCGTGAATAGACAATACATGTAGGTGGCCAAATATGCGGTCGCGATGCTGGCGTGGTCCGATGTGGGCGGGCGGCCGTATTTGTGGGAGGTGCATTGCGATGAGTCTGGTTGATTTTATTACATGGTGTATATGCACAGATACATATTACATGCAGGTTGATACATGCACATGAATATGCACATGAATATGCACATGAATATGCACATGAATATGCACATGAATACATAGTACATATGCCGTCCAAATCAAAACGCGAAAAAGGACATGGTCCTTGAAGCCTCCGCATCATCCGTTGCCGCATCAACAAAGCGCCCCACTCCGCAACCCGCAACCCGCAACCCCCAAAAGCCGTTCCATCTCCGCCGCCCTTCAACCCCAACGCGTGCACGAATGCGCCAGCCCGGCCAAACCAGCCTCGACCCATTGACCTCTCCACCTCGCAACGCGCCCCCCGAAGAAAACCCCCCCCCCCCCCACACAACCCCCCCCCCCCCCCCCCGCCCCCCAAAAAAAATTCATAGGAAAAATCATAAGAGAAAAAAAAAGAAACCACTTCCTCCCCGTCCCACGCGAACCGACCCGAAAAATGCCCCCCTCGGAAAGCGACATCCTGAGCACATACCTCCTCCTCCCCGCGCCGCTCCCCTCCATCACGACGCTCGAGCAATTCCGCGCGCTCTTCCCGCGAGCCCTCCGGACGAGCCCGCACGTGCCGAGGCTGTACCGCGACCTGCAGGCCCAGCGGAACGGCGTGGTCGATGCCGTGGCGCGGAACGTGGCCGAGGAGGCGCGGCGGGGGGTGGCCATGCGGCGGGAGGTGCTGAGGGCGAGGTTGGAGGAGGAGGGGGAGGCGGGGGACTTGGAGATTGAGATTGAGAGGGCGGTACGTTTTTTTTTTCTTTGCCCTTCGTGTACGTTTCCTTGGCCGTCGTTGATGGCTGACGGTCGTAGCTCTACGGCGACAAATCGGGCGTCAAATCTACCAAGCATACTCTGCAGTCCATCCTGCCGGACCTGGAAGGCGCGGCGGGAGCCCTCGAAGACGAGATCCAGCAGCTGCACGATGACGAGGAGCAGCTCCTTGCCTCCATTGCCCAGACGGTGGATTCGCTGGCTAGTTTGCGGTACGGGGGCTTTTCCGACGTGCGCATCGCGGATCTGGTTGTCGAGGGGCTGGTGGCGCTGCAGGAGGAGTGTGCCAAGAAGTCGAAGGCGTGAATTCATACTCTGTCGACCGTGTTCCGGAAAGGTCCGGAACTGACGAGGTGAGTTTTTCTATCCAATTATTTGACTATCCGAGAAAAAAAACACCCCAAAAAAACCACCCAAGTCATGACTGGCAGCCCCCCCCCAGTTGTCCGTTTCGTGTTCCATCTCGTCATAGTGTCTTCAAATGGCTAATTGATAACATCCAAAAAAAACGAATAGGTACATCATCATCATCATCACCGCTTCACCGAGCTCGACGCTGCGCAGTGACGCCAGCAGGACCGCCTCGGGGAGGCTGCATGCGGTTGGACATGACGCTGCGGCTCGCAAAGGACACAACCAACATGAACAGCCAGTTGGGCACCAGACCGAGCGCCCACATGGCGTAGCCGTAGGGCACCGAGAGGCCGAGCTCCGTCATCTTGCCATTGAACGGATGGAACCACGAGTCGAGCAGCACGAATCCAGCCTTGTCCTTGGACTCGGCCGCGTTGAGCTGGACGAGATCCTCCGACGTGGTCGTGGTCAAGTTGAGTCTCTTCTTGTAAATCTCCACGGGCGCTGGGGGAGGAAGCATGTTGAAGGACCAGATGCTTCCCGGCCCAGCGGACCAGACGTTGCACAGAATAGGTTGGTCTTCGCAGTTGACCATGCCCATGTGAGGCGAGCCGGGGGTCACGGCAAACTTGGCCGCCGTCTCGTTGAAGGCCTTTTCGACTTTACCGCAGTGGCCTGGGGGGGAGATGACGAATTAGCACAAAATACAGCAGAGGGATTCGCAAAAGAAGATGAAAGAGACAAAGGGAGAAAAAGGAAATTGGACAAAAAAAACCAACAAAAGCACGTCTTGTTGCGTCCCGAAACCAGCACCCACCATTCCGTGGGAACACTCGAGTCCGCAGCAACAGGCTCATACAGCGTCTCCTTCCAGTTCTCCAACGTCAACGTAGACAGCTTCATAGAGCCCAGCTTCGCCTCCAGCGCCCCGACGGCATCGTACGTGCCCGGGTTGGGAATATACGAGCCCACCTTGTCCATCAGGGTCTGGAACTGCGCCTTGTATTGGCCCAACGGGTCGTTCTGCGCAGAAGCCAGGAGCGGCGACAAGGCGGCGGCGAGGAGAGAATTGGAGAAGCGCATCCTGCGTTTGTGTGTGTGGTGCGTGTGTGGTGCGTGTGTGGTGCGTGTGCACGAGGAAAGAGACTCGAGTCTGAGGAATCCGGAATCGAGCAGATTGAGCCGCCTGATTTCTCTTGTTTGCTTTGCTTTTTTTCCTCCAAGCTGCGGGAGGGGGAGGGATGCACGTGGGAGGGAGACGAGGATGGAGAAGCGAGCTCGTCGGCGTTGCTTACGGCTTTGGGCGGTGCTTCCAAACCAGGGGCTGGCGGCGTGTCTGGTCGCTTCCGGCGACGCCTGTCTTGCTTTGCGCGTCGTGCCACGAGACCGGGGACTGCTGGTCCTGTTGGTGTCTTGTCAATCGATCCCTCCCTCTTGGTGTCCTATTAATGCCCTGCCAATCCGTTGGTGTCCGTCCGTCCGTCAAATCCCTCCCAAACTGCCAATCCGCCACCTTCCCGCTCCAGCAAACATCCAGACGCATCGCCCCCCCCCCCCCCCCCCCCCCCCAAACTCAAAAAGGACGCAAACGAAACGAAGACCAAAGAATTTCTTTTCAATAAAAATAGGTAAAATGAACAAAAGCACGTGGCGAGTGTATTGCCCCCCCCCCCTCCGCCACCGCCATGGATATAAGTCGCTCCAACGAGACCAATCTCTATAGACGAACCAGAAAACACATCATCTTCCTTGGGCTGTGCCTGCATGCATCATTTGAAACAAAATTTTCAGGAAAAAAGAAGCAAAAAAAAAAAACAAAAAAAAATCAATGGGTCCCGAAATCGCTCACGTAGCCCATGTCCCCGAAATTTTGGTTCATCCCTCCTTGTCCATACCCTGTCCCGGGACCACTGATATATCCTCCCTCATCAATCTCGTCATAGTCGCTCGCCTCAAACGACGACCGCCCGCTTATGTCGTCATCCATACCGGCCCCTGCATCGGAAGCAGACCAGTTCATCTGCGCAAGAGCAGGATACTGCTCCAGTAAAGCCGCAGGAAGCGCGTAGTTGCCGCTGGCGTCGATGGGATAACCTGTTGAAGGGTCCAGGGTCATGGGATCCGAACCTGGCAGGCTCTGAGCCATGTTTTGTTCCACGTGTTGCTCTTGCCATTGCCTTTGGCGGTCGTTCACCTCTTCATCAAGCAGGGGCTTGATGCACGCACGTCCTGCTTCGGAGCGGAAATGACGGCCAAGGGCATCCGCACGCGCAAATCGTCTGCCGCACCCCCACTGCCCGCCAGCCTTGAGATCCCCCCTACAGACAAATCTCTTTTCTCCAGAGTGCAGGCTCTCGTGTCTCTTTCGGTCATGCTGTCGAGCGAATGCCTTGCCGCAAACCGTACAAACGAATGGACGCTCGTCGGTGTGTGTTCTCAGATGAGATCGCAGATTGTACGCGCGGGTGAATCGCTTTGGACATAGTGTACACTGGAAGGTAGCAGGATGTTTCTGGACTCGCTTCGCCGCGCCCGCCTCCTGGCTACCCTGATACTCGGGATCGGCTAGGCGCAGCGCGATAACATTGTTGGGGACCGCAGACGTCGACTGACGCCTGCGCGACGCTGACAAGGTTGCCTGCCTGTCCAACGGCGACAATGATCGCGACGAATCGGAACGAGCAGAAGAAAGACTGGGCGACGGCGATAAGCTGGACGATGTCTGATGAGGCCGCCCAAGGGCACCACCACCACCAGGATGGAATGGATCTGTGACTGATCGTGGGCGTGACCTGATTCGACCTGGAGAGTGGAAACGTATGAGTGAGCAAACGAGTAATTTTGCCGCCGTACTTGTGAGATTTCGTCCTCGTAAGGAAGCGAAAGGAAAAAAAAAAAAAAAAAAAAGGGGGGGGGGGGGGGGGGGGGGGGGGGGCGAGAAGGGAAAAGAAACGGCATCGCCTTGCAATCCCTACACACCTCGTTCGGGTGGCGTCAACGAGTCTTGGTCAAGACGAGCCTTGGCCGGCTCGTATGCACCTTGTTTGGCGTTGCTCGGCGCAAAATCGATATTGATTGCTGGCGGCGCCATGTGCGGCGGTTCGGTTCGATCTTGGGACATCAGAGTAGGAAAGGAGTCATCCTGATGCATGCCGGGGAAGCCTAGGCCACCACCGAAGCCCGTGTTTGGAGGGACCAAGCCAAAGGACGTTTGACGCACATCGGGAATCTGCTGAGGGCTGATTCTAGGACTGATGGCTGGGCTGTGGGACGGGCTCCTGCCGTGCTGGCCGACGTCGTTGATATTGAACGACTCGATATTCAGAACATCCTGGTAGAGGCCACCATCGGAAGCCGTTTGCAACGGTGAGGGTCGGGAATGATCGTCGAAGGATTCAATGCTAACGAGATTCGGAGATGGCGAGAGGGAGGATACGTCCGAGAACTCGGAGGGGCTGCGACGATGTCTTCGAAATTGAGGTTGCGTCCAATCACCCATCTGGACGGGAAGCAACGCCGACTCGGGCCCAAGGGATGCATTCCTCGAATGGCTGCTCTGAGGAGGAGAGAACTGATTGTGCTGGCTGAAAGAGGCGGATTGATGAGCAGGTCCTGGTTGAAGACCGTCTAGCTGTAGAAGATTCGGAGGGGTGGGAGCGTGATGAGATGGAGGTGAGGCGATGCTGCTCATGTCGGACGGGCTAAAGGCGGACTGCTCAAAGAGCGCGTTGTGGAACTGATCACCTTGATTGCCGGGCGGAAAGAGAGAGAAATCTCCGTCATTCAGATTCGGCGACAGGTAGGGAGCATGTGCCTGGGACTGCGCATGTGTATCGAAGGGCAGGGAGCCGTCGGCGCCGGAACCTGCGGCCGGCCGTTGCCCGAAGCTAGCACTGGAGTCGAAACCGGCCGAGTCGGAGACACCTGCTCGGTTAAAAGCCTGCTGAGACGACGTGTGGTGGGAATGGAGAAAGTCGGTATGGGAGACGGGGGTTTCAAACGCCGAATTTGTCGAAGCAGTAAAGGCCAGGTCCGCTGATGAGGGCTGCGATTGTGACTGCGCATCCAAGTCAAGGCCCAGGCCGGCAGACGATGAGTCCCCTCGGCCGCTGAGTGCGTTGCCGGAGGGCGAGAGGCCACTCTGATTTATATGGGAGAGTTGCTCCTGCAGCTTGTCGTGGCCTGCAGTCGACGACGAGGGGACATTACGGGCTTGCTGATCCATGGTGGTCTCGACGACAAGACGGGCAAATGGTCGCGAGGCAGACTCCCCCAAGGCTGGCGGCTACTGACAGCCAAGGGGAGAGATAGGGGGGAGGGGTTGGTTTTGGCCGAGGACTCGACGAGTAACCGTGGGGCTGTGATTCAGGACAAGTGATGCAATGTAATGAATGTATGAATGTATGGGGAGGCAGGGCCCTATCACAACAAGATGGCCGCTTCTCTTGGGGCGGGTTGGGGGTGTGGTTTGGTTTCGAGTCGTCGCGGATCGCGCAGGGGCAGGCCTCGCTCCAGACGCTGACAGGACGAGGAGTGGTGTTTGGCGACAGTTTAGGGAGAAGACGGGCGTACGGGCATCCGCGTGTCTGAATGAGATAATCTCGGCACTGGACAGGTGTGGCGTTGGGTTGGCGCGTTGGCGACTTGCGCAGAATGCGCGGAATGCGCAGAATGGGTGTCTGGTTGGTATTCAGTCGGCGTCGAGGGTGGAGGACGGAGGTGGTTTGAAGATCGACGCAGGTTTCAGGCAGAGAGGTGGTCTGGACGAGGTCTGGACGAGGTCTGCGCGTGGAAAAGACCAAGAGTCAAGAGAGTGCCCAAGTATCCAGAACAGGCTGTCGGGAGTGTTTGAGGGAACACTCTTGGCCGAGAAGTATGGAGAAAAGAGGTACAGTGTAGGTAGGGCTGTTAGGATGTCGCTGGTCGCTGGCTTGCCGGAGACGGGAGGTTTCTCGGAGCAGGGGGATCTGCCGCGCGGATATGAATGACCATTCTGGACTTGACCGCTTGGGGCAAGTTGGGGGTGATATTTGATGACTTTTTGGCGAGCACTTGCGTGGGAAGTGGGTCATGCCAAGCCGGAGGGACAGAGAGGGGCGCAGGAAGAGCACTGGTACCGTATAGATACGTCACACCACGTACCGCCTAGTGGTCTTGTTGTATACCAAGTACCTACCTAGGTACTTGTGCACTTGAAGTACTTGAGTGCCTACTTTGACTTGAATTGTTCTCTTGTATTCTTGCCGTGTGCGGCGCGAGCTCCGGGCTGAATGCGATGCCACTGCGCCGTGCTGTCGTGTGCGCGCGACTGGATGTTTGTGAGCATTCGACTTTCACATCTGGTACGTGTGTCTACCTCGGCACTACGTGCTTAGGTACCTAGCTACTTAGGTACCCACCTACTTACTTGGAGTGTTGACTCTCGTACATGAGACGGTGAGGGAGTGCATGTGCTCACAGCCCACGCGGGCCGGCCAATAAATTCACCATTGATCGATCCATGGCAGGCCGTGTTGCTTCTGATGCCGCCTTCTGAGGATGGATGGATCGTCACTGATCAATGATGACAAGGATTGTGTTGGAGCAGTGCAAGCAGGAACAGGAGACGGCCTCCCATCCAACTGTCCAGTACCTAGGTACCTAGGTACCTGGTAGGTAGAGGTCTGGTCGCTGTCCAATGTCCCCGTGTGCCTCCAACACGTGTAATTCCCAACAAGCGAGCACAGGCAACCGCGCCGTCGTGGCTTCCCTTTGTTGCCCGTGGTCGTCTCACCGTGCATTGCGAAGGAGCCATGAATGAATGAAAATCTGGACGCAACCCCGCCCAGACTCCACGTCCACGGCACAACAGACCAGACCAGACCAGACCAGACCAGACCAGGCAAAAAAGTCCGTCTTGACACCCGAGTCTGCCTTGCCAGCAAGCCGCCAGAGCAAGTCGAGACACGGAGCAAGACATGCATGCTGTAAAGTACACATACGCACATACAACATAACGTTGTAGGCGTACATACCCACATACTTTATGTATGCGTGTACATCCTGACTGTCATGTGCACAACACACGCAAATGTAAGTAAGCAAGGCGTACCGCTCTTTCGGTGCATCCAGGGCTGCCAAGTCCAAACGCCCACCAATCAAAGCCGCCCGCCAAGAAAAGACACACACTCGCACCATGGATTGCCTTCTCGTCGTCCGCCAACAAGCAGCATTTTCGCCGCCCGTCATCCACATGGCCGTCGTTCCTCTTGCAGTCGCACGCACGGGCTTGCACTCTGCAGGCAAGCCCCTCGGCCCGTGAGATTACATCGTGACGTTGGAAGTAAAAAAAAAAAAGTATAAAAAAAAAAAAAAAAAAAAAAAAAAAAAAAAAAAAAAAAAAAAAAAAGGCCCCGACCGGGAGTGCCCACAGCAAAGCGCAGTCGAGATGCCGGACACGACACTTGCGCATGTGCGAGCAGACATGCGCTCCGTTCCCTCGTGGGCGTCTCCGGTCGGGCAGAACGGGCTGGTGGTTCACGGGTTAAGGGCTTCCAGAAGGAACATGCATGAGGGGGCATGCCGTGGCACACTTTTCCACGTCCGAGGTCTTTTTTTTTTTCCTTCGTCCTCCGTCGGTCCTGTTCACCAAGCACCACGCACGCAGCACCATCTGCATGCGTTGTCGTCGAATGCAAGCTGCGCGTTCTCGCTCTTGGCATGCAGTGTGTGCTGGCGCATACTGCGGATGGACACCCGTCTTGCGTAATCGCCTTTGTCTGCTCTCGTGTTGTTATGCCCGAGGCTCAATCCGAAAAAAAAGGGGGGGGAAGGACAAAGAAGAAAAGAGGGAAATAGAAAGCCTCGTCATGCTGCAGCAGCACCTCTTTTGCATCACCCACGAGCTGGGGCATGCGCACATACACGAGGCGAAAACAACGCGCGAGTTGGGCATTTTCGATACTCCGCCGCGAGGCGCCTTGTGTTCTTTTTTTTTTATCTCATGCTAGTCTAGATGTGACGCTGTACATGTATGTTTTGTGACGGGTGTGATGGTACAAGAGGGTTGAGTTGAGAGTTGAAAAGGGGGCATTGCCGTGGAAATGGGTGGGCGACAGGTGAGTGCCGCGACCTCCCTGGTAAACAAGGAAAAGGAAAAGGAAACAGTAAAGAAATGAAGCAAAGAAAACCAGGAAACGGAGAGAAAAACCAACATCCCCAACGCCATCTCGCATAATGTACATCCCAGCGCATCACCCTCGATCAAAAGACCTGCACCGCAAACGAGCTCCAGATAACACTGGACACCATTCGGTTGCGTCCTCACTCCGGCCCCGTCCCCGATGATCTTTTATCCCCAGACGGAAACCGCCGCACGGAGTAGAAATCCGTCAAAGGGAAAAAAAAAACTCACGCTCAAATCACTTCGTCCCGTTCGTAGCCCGTCCCCTTGAGGGCAGGCCGGGGCACGTCTCGATCCTTAAAGGTGCTGACAAACGGGTTCGGATCCTCCTTCTGATTGAGGTTGCCAAACGTGTGGTTCACGCCACGGTGTCCGGCCTCGTCGGCACGAATGTAGAGAATGAGGTCTTTCATGGTGCGATGTCCTTGGGGCATGTTCCAGTACTGCGCGACTCGTGAAAAGGGGTATTAGTGACATGTGGAAAAAGGAGCTTCCTGTTTCTTTTCTTTTCTTTTTTTTTTTTTGAACGGTCCCTACTTTCGAAAGGACCATGTCTGATCGTTTCGTGGACCTCTTGATGGACACGCAAGTAAGAGAGGGGGACGGGGACGGGGACGGGGAGGGGGGGGGGGGGAAACATGTAGCATACCCCAATGGCAATGTCCGGAATCTCAAACTTGGAATCACACCATTTGGGCAGGTGGCCGTGCTCGATTTCCTGAATCGCCCTCGTGTACGTATGCACGGCCTCCTCCTCGAGATAGCCGACAAAGCGGTGCACGATGCGCGGGTGCAAGAGGTAGGCCACGAAGAGGGCGTTGAAGAAGACGCCCTGGGCCCCGATGATGGCGAGCTTCATGAACCATCCCGGCTCGCACATCTTGATAAACGTGAGGAGATGCATGCGCTCGTTGTAGCTCTCCTCGAGGAGCGTCTCGATCCAGCCGTTGTCGCGCTTCATGCGCCGCAGGCTGCCAAGGTGGCGGAGCATGCCGCCCACCATGCCCGGCACGCCGGCGATGCTCTCGAGGAAGACGAACCGGATGAGCTGTTGCGAGTTGTGTAAGTTGTGTGCAGTGCGTTTTGCTTGTGGGGTTTTTCCTGTCATACGCAGAAGAGAAAGGAAAGGGGGGGAGGGGGGAAACAGAAGGGGTGGGAGAAACACAACACACACACACACACATCTCCTTCGTGAGAAACGTACCCATTGCGCCTCGGTGAGCGGCGTCTCCGCAACAACAGACGTGGTCGGATTCCTTTTGTCCACTTGCTGGTCCCTCGCCATGCCCGTCGCCTTGTCCATCCAGTACCGTGCAAAGCGCACAATCTTCCAGGCGACCCAGTCGCTCACGTTCCTGGGCGGTCGATGGACCGGCTCGACGGCCAGCATCTCCTCCATGGTATACCCATGATGCGGCCACGCCGGCTTGGTCCGCAGAATGTGAGGCGTGTCCTTGGCGGGGAAGAAATCACGTAGTCGGTTCCTCGGCGTCGTGGAGAAGAAGAGCTTCGGCGCCGTGGGCTTGTGGCGGCGCTGGGCTCCTCCGAGTCCGGCGAGGACCAGGCCTGGGCCGAAGACTCGTGGTGACGGGACGAGAGCGTGACTGAGGGACCGGACAAGCGTGGGAGACTGTCGCGGCACGGCGAGGTGAAGTTGTGATTTCATGGCGGTGGCGGTGGAAGTCATGGAGACTACGGGTACGTGACCGAAGGGGGGGGAGGGAGGGGGACGCCCTCGACGGGTCCGAGATGAAGGACAAGATAATCTCCGGAGGGTTTTCAATAAACTTCCTCGTCTGGGATTCCAATGAGCGTTGCCAAGAGTAAACAAGATTTGGATTCGTTGTCAAGACCACTTGATTTGGTCACAAAGTGGCATCGCGGCCGGAAGCAGGCGCCAGCCCTCCGTCCAGTTTTATATCGACTTGCCGCCGTCAGCACGGGCGTCCAGGGCGCAGTCACCCAGGCCGACACAACGGGAAAAAATCAACCAACCAGTCACGAACCCCTTGCCGCTCGAATCCTGCCAACGCCAACGCGGCGTGGCCATGGTCAATGAAGAGGCTGTTCAGCCTCAAGAAGCGAGTGGGACGCGTGCCCAAAGCTGACGCTGAGTCATATTTGCACGACAACAACAGCCCCGGGCGAATCCGCCCCGTAGAGCGCAAACGGGACAGCCAGTGGGCCACGGGGGGACGAGAAAAATTTCACCTTCGCGTATTTTGGTAATTCCCGCCAAGTCCAAGCGTTCCGCATGGAGGTCAGACGAAGACGATCCGGAGGTTGCAGATCGGGAGGTGACGGCGGCTCGTGGACGTGGAGTGGGATTTTGAGATACTCGGGTACCTGCCGTGGACAGCCTATTGCTACGGCCCCACGAGGTAGTGGCCTATCTCAGAACCCAGGCGGTCTCTTTGGTCAGCACGTCGGGAGAATCCGGCTGGTGGACCTGTGGACCTCGCCGACTAGTCTAAGCAGTTGTTGCCCGGGGAGCATGGGTAGAGTGAGCCCTACGCTCACATGTGATCACATACGCAGTCGGACTATAGTAGGACCGCTTATATAGTAGGGTTTATTCCTTTATTTTCTATATATAAAATACATAGCTATTTCCCTTTATATTTATTTTCTTAGCTAACTTAAATTATTATTTATTTTATTGAAATATAAGCTTTATAAAGCATTTAAATATATAAAAGTTATAAATTTAAAAGAAAGTTATTAAATAAAACCCTTTATAACTTTTATTATATAATATAATAGACACTTATATTATTAAATATATATATTTAAACCTTTTATTATTATTAAGTTTATATATTTAATATTTATTCTCTTTTTTTAATTAATTTTTATTACTTTTATTAAAGTTTTCTTTATTATTATAAACTTTAATACTATTTAAACCTTTAAAGTTATTATTATACTTAGCTTTAAAGTATAATAAAATAAATAGTTTTAAGTACTTAATTATATAATAAATAGTTAAATAATTTAAAAAATAATTAATTTTAAGCTTTTTAATAAAAACTTAAATATTTTAATTAAATTAAAGTATTTTATATTTAATAAATATATATAATTAATTAAAGAATAATTTATAGCTAATTAAACTTATTTAATTTAAAATACCTTTATTTTATTAAATAAAAGAGTTAATAATTAAAAAAATAACTATAAAAAAAGTGTAAATATATATAAGTTATTTAGTTTTAAATCTTTATATTTATTAATATATTTATTTATTTAAATACTATTAATATTTTTAAAAAAAAAACTAATTTTAAAATAATCTCTTTTTATAAGCTTATTAAATACTTTAAAGACTATTTATGTTACGCGCTAGATATAGCACGTAAAGCGTAGGCATTTATAACTTTTAGAATGCGTTATAAATAATTATAAAAGGAATTATAAAAGAGACTATATATAAGTTATAAATAAATATATAGTTATATATAGTAATAAAGTTATTCTTTTTACTTATATTATTAAAAATCCTCCTTTTATATAAGGAATTCTATTTTATAATAGGTTTAAGGTATATAAAAGATAAGTTTATTTTAAATTAATTATAGATAAAAAGAAAATTATAAAACTATATATTATAGTAAATACTAGTTAGTTTATATATTAAGTAAAATAAAATATAAAATTATAGAAAACTATATATTATAGTAAATATTAGCTATTTTTATATATTAAAGAAAAGAAAATTAATATATAGTATTATATATACCTTAAGAATTTTATTAAATAAAATAAAGAAGTAAAATATAAAGTGTAAAATATATAATTAATCTATAAAAGAAAATAGTAATATCCTCTATTTTTAAAATATACTATATAGACTTTTATATACTTTTTTTAAAAATAAGTAAAAATATAAAGGGAGATATTATATAAAAGTAAAGTTATAACTACTGCCTCTTTTACACTATATCTATAGTTATTATAGTATAGTTAAGGGCATTAATAAATTAATACTTTATAGAAAAAATAATTATTATATAGAAAAGTCTTTTTCCTCTTTTATATTAAAAAGGGTATTATTTTCTTTATTTTTATTAATAGAGGTATCTTTAAATATAGTGTATTCTATATTATAAACACTATATTTTATATAGTTAAGAATATTTTATTCTTTAGGTTCTATTAATTTTACTATTTAAAGCTATTTATTAATACTAAGGTTTATTATAAAGTGTTTAAAGTCTTTTTTAGGATCTATTTAAATATTATAGTTTATTAAATATAGGCTATATAGGTAAATAACTAATAAAATTATCCCTTAAAAATAATTAAAATACTTAATATAGTTATACTTATAAAGGTTAACGCGAAAAATCCTCTTAATTTCTATAAAAAAATAGTTTAAAACTAAGGAAATAACTAATAATTTATATATATAGTATATAATTTCTATATAGAGTTATTTATAATTTTATTACTATTTAATAGCTACTATATAAATAATATACTTTTTATAGGTATTAATTACCTTTAAGGTATTAATACTTACTATATAGAGGCTATAATTAATTTACTTTTTAATAGATTAAAGGGCTTATTTACTTATACTATAAATTATATAAAATTATAATTTAATTTAGGATCCCTAATACGTAAGTAAAAGATTAGTGTAAAATAGTAGATATCTATAAAAAGGAGTGTTTATTACACGCTAGATACAGCATGTAAAGCGTAGGCATTCGCAACTTATAGAATGCATTATAAATAATTATAAGAGGAATTATAAAAGAGAATATATATAAGTTATAAATAGGTATATAGTTATATATAGTAATAAAGTTATTTTTTTTACTTCTATCCTTAAGAATCCTTCTTTTATATAAAGAATTCCGTTTTATAATAAGTTTAAAGTATATAAAAAATAAGTCTGTCTTAAATTAGTTATAAGTAGAAAGAAAATTATAAAACTATATATTATAGTAGACACTAACTAGTCTATATATTAAGTAAAATAAAATGTAAAATTATAGAAAACTATATATTATAGTAAATATTAGCTATTTCTATATATTAAAGAAAGGAAAATTAATATATAGTATTATATATACCTTAAGAATTTTATTAAATAAAATAAAGAAGTAAAGTATAGAGCGTAAAATATATAATTAATCTATAAAAGAAAATAGTAATATTCTCTATTTTTATAATACACTATATAAACTTTTATACGCTTTTTTTAAAAATAAGTAGAAATATAAAAGGAGATATTATATAAAAGTAAAGTTATAACTACTGCCTCTTTTACACTATACCTATAGTTATTATAATATAGTTAAGGGTATTAATAAATTAGTACTTTATAGAAAAAATAATTATTATATAGAAAAGTTTTCTTTCTCTTTTATATTAAAAAAAGCATTATTTTCTTTATCTTTATTAGTAGAGGTATCTTTAAATATAATATATTCTATATTATAAACGCTATATTTTATATAGCTAAGGATATTCTATTCTTTAGGTTTTATTAATTCTACTATTTAAAGCTATTTATTAATACTAAGGTCTATTATAAAGTATTTAAGGTCTTTTTTAAGACCTATTTAAATATTATAGTTTATTAAATATAGGCTATATAAATAAATAATTAGTAAGATTATCCCTTAAAGATAATTAAAATATTTAATATAGTTATATTTATAAAGGTTAATGCTAAAAATCCTCTTAACTTCTATAAAAAAATAGTTTAAAACTAAGGGAATAATTAGTAATCTATATATATAATATATAATTTCTATATAGAGTTGCTTATAATTCTATTACTATTTAATAGCTACTATATAGATAATATACTTTTTATAGGTATTAATTATCTTTAAAGTATTAATACTTACTATATAAAGGCTATAATTAATTTACTCTTTAATAAACTAAAGAGCTTATTTACCTATACTATAAATTATATAAAATTATAATTTAATTTAAAATCCTTAATAGGTAAGTAAAGGATTAATATAAAATAGTAGATATTTATAAAAAGAAGTGTTATTTATAATTTAATTAATAGTGTTATAAAATTCTATAAGGGTAAGTTATTAGATTTAAGTGTATATAAAGCAATTATTTAAAAGGTAGGAGTGGATTTATATAAATATTATTATTCTAAATATATTATACTTATATTTAAAGAAACCTTACTTTATTTAAAGGGATTTTAATTTATTACTTTTAGTGCTTATAGCTTTAAAGTATTTATAAAAGTAAAGATATATATAGTAATTATTACTCCCTTTAGTAAGTTCTTTTAAAATATAATAGTTAATATATTTTATAAAACTATTAGTAATTAAAACCTATTATTAATCTTTAATAAGGATTTTTTTAATAAAAGTAAAGATATCTTTTTAAAGCTAAACTAAAGCTTCTATACTAAGCTTAGTAATATATTAATAGAATTCCTAGGTAATAAAGTATTAAATCTACTAATGTTTTTAATATAGAAACTAGATTTAATTAAATAGCTAAACTTAATAAATATTACTTAAAAGTATATAGTTTTACCTCTATAAGTAAGCTAATTTATAAATAATAAGGTTTTAGTATTAAATTCCTTTATTATTATAAATTATTTTTAAAACTAAAGTACTTTATTTAATAGCTTTACCTTTATTAACTATAGTAATAATACACTTAATATACTACTATATAGCATTATAGCTTTAATCTATCTTTTAATAAATAATATTTTATTCTTTAGTTACTATTTTAGTATATAAGTTATATTTTTATTATAAAAGTTTATAAAATTTATAACCTAATAAAAAAGAGTGTATATTTAAGCTAAAAGATATTAAAAATAGCTAAAGGGATTTAAAAAAAAATAATAAAGGAGAGAGTAAAGAAAAGAATAAAAAAAAAAGGGAAAGAGAGATAATAATAAAGTAAGGTATTAGAAATAAGGGGTTTACAGAGGCTTTTGCCCTCTGGAATACTAAGGTAGTGAGGCTTAGTAAGCTAGCGGTCAAAAGGTCTCTGCAGCGCTATAGCGGTTGCTATAGGCCTTATTCCTACATTAAAAGCTTAATGCACGCTTTTTAGTATATAAAATACGCTAAATTCTAGCTTATAAAATATAAGTAAATTTTCTTAGATTTTATCTAATTTATTTAACGTTATAGGTAATAGGTTTAATTAATAGTCTATATAGTTATAGGCAGCTATAAGGAGATAAATGTTCTTTTTTATATACCTACTAAGCCTATTAGTAGATCTATATAGCTAGTAAGGGCTTATAAGCTACTTTTTATTTTCTATAAAATTTATTTATATAGAAAAATAAAAAAATAGACTTATAGCTATATAATTAATCTATTAATATATATATTAAAAATTTTACTTAGTAAAAATCTATATATAGAAAAATCCTAAAAATCTAAAAATTAGGAAATTTATATAGAAAAATTCCCTTTACTTTAATAATAATAAAACTCCTTATATTTCCTTTCTATAACCCTTAGTATTTATATAATTTAATTTTAAAGACCTTTTATTTCCTTTTTTAAAGTAGCCTATAGGTTATATAACTTAAGGCCTTATAGCTACTAAGTAGTATAGCTTAAATCTTTAATTAAAATTTAGCTAGCGTGCTTTATTACTATAAAAATTAATTATTAAGGCTAATAGTTTATTAGCTTTTTAATTAAGTGTACACTAGCTATTAAAGTGTGTAATTAAAGGCGAAAAGGCTAGAAAAGTAAAGCGTTTATAGCTATAAGCTCTTAGCTAAAACGTTTATTTTTACGCTTACTATATATATATATATATATATATTACACACACTATTGCTAGCTTTTAATCTAAAGACCCCCTATAAGGTCTCTATAGAGGTTAGGGTTAGGGTTGTTATAAGGCCTATTAAAGGTCCTTATAGTGGATAAGGTCTCCTAAAAATAGCTATTATTTTTAACACCCCCTTTAAAGAGGTATTTTAAGAGCTAAAATAAAAAGAGAAATACTAAATTTAAAAAAAAAAAATCTATATAAATCTAAATAAAATTATTTAAAAAAAAGGATAACTAATTTAAAAAGTTGAAAATTAGGGCTTTTAGTAAAAGTTAAAAAAGGCTATAGTTAAATATAGCTAATTAAATAAAATTTATTATTAAAGTTAAAGGTTAATTTTAGTAATTGTTTTAGTAATTGTTTTATATTTTTTAAGTGTTTTTATAAGGGTTTTAATGCCTTTAGCTAGGCGTTAAGATTTATAGCAATTGCTATAGGGATTAAAGCCCTATAAGCTCTAAGAAAATAGCGTGTAAAGGTATAGCTAAGGGCTTTATTAGGCTATTAGCTAGCATTTTCTTAGTATTTAAATAAGCTATTTTAGCTAGCCTAGCTAAGACTTATTATTAATTATAATGAAATTTTAATAAAGTATGCTTAGTGTAGCTGTAAAGTGTTAGATTGTAAGCGGTCTTTATAGCGCCTTAGTTATTGTAAAAAATCTAAATAGAGGGCTTTATAGGGGCCTTTAGCTCCTTAAAAATGCCCTCTAGCTACTAAAGCTCTCTAAAGGTCTTATAGATTGCATTTAATTTAGCTTCTATAGTAAATATAGCTATTATACTAGCCTTTTTACTCTTTTAACTTATAGAGCCGCTAGCTAGCTTAAATAAATATATATAGGTGGATTTAGAAGAGCTTCTATCTTTAGTAAAATCGCTATTACAGAACCTAACTAAGCTGTGGCTAATAGCGTTGTTTTTACTTAAATTTTTAAGGGGACCCTTATAAATTATAGTAAGGTTCTAAGTACTAAAGAGGTACTTTAATAGGCTTTTTATAGTATTTAAATATTTTAAATAAGGACTAGCTAAGGCTATAGAAAGCCACTGTAGTGTAAAAGTAATATTAGGCCTAGTAAGGAGCATTAAGTATATAATAGTCCTTATTATACTCTAATATTCTTTAATTTCTTAGCTTTTTAAAGGCTTAGTAAGCTATGTTTTTAAGACCCTTAGCTATATTAGAATTCTAACTGCCTTGTAATTTTCTAGCTTAAAGCATACTAAGGCCTTTTAAATGTATTGTTTTTAGTGGATTTTTAAGACCTTATTTTTTTAATTATGCTATATTTATACCCCTAAAAAGAATTTAGCAGGGCCCTTATCTTCTATAGGGTAGGCCTTATATAAGGCCTTTTTAAGCTATTAAATATATTATAAATTTAGCTTTATAAAGAGGCAATTATTAATATAAGTAATAATAAACGGTTTAATTGTTAGATTATAAAATATAGCAGGGTTAGATATAAAAGGGCTAAAACTAAGGCTTTTAAGCACTTTAATTAGCGTTTGCTGCTACTCTCTAAAGCTTTACTTTAGGCTATAAAGGGTCTTTTTAAGTATAATTATTTGCCTTTTAAAAGCCCTATAGCTATAGCTTTTAGCTAATTTAGCTAAGTGTGGATTTTGCTTAATAAATTCTATAAAACCCTTTAGAATTATTATATAAATAAGTTCTTTAAGGTAGCTATTTAAAAAGGTACTAATAAAGTCTACTTACTTTATTTCCTAGTTATTTTAAGCTGCTAAGGCTAGTAGAATTCGCTAGCTAAGGGGAATATTAGTAGCAGTAAAAGTATCTATATAATTTAACCCTTTTATTTATATAAATCCTTTAGTAATAAGCTATACTTTATATTTAAAAGGATTATTTTCTTTATCTCTCTTTATTTTTAATATTAAGCGATTTTTTAGAACCTTCTAGCCTTTAGAGACTTAGTCTGCCTCTATAAATTTAAAGGTTCTAGCCTTTAAAAGTTACTTAAATTCACTAAAAATCGCTTTAAGCTATTTAGCTTTATTTAGTAAATATAAAGCTTACTTCTAAGTCTTAGGCTTACTTTTAAGTATATTTTCTTTTGCTTTAAGTTATGCCTTATAGTAGATTTAATGTACAAGAGCCCCTATATTAATATCTATTTTATCTAAATTTAAATTAATTTTTTCGGGCTTAAATTGCGTTAAATTTAGTGAATTTTAATCCCTAGGACTAAGGGCTTAGCTAAGCTTATTTCTAACCATTTAATTATAAGGTATAGGGTAATCCTTATCACTAAAAATAACCTTATTTAGTTGTTTTTCCTCCTTTAAGGAATTACTCCCTATTAAAGAATTAAAGGGTTTTGAATTTGCCTTAGCTCTCTTTATAATTATAGAGGGTTTTAGGGCATTTTTATTAGGGAAATCCCCCTTTAAAGAGCTATTATTCCCTATAGAAAGCCTAGGGAGGCCGCTAAAAATAGGGCCTATAGGTTCTATAATTCTAAGAAAGCTAGTTTTTATTACAAGCCTTTTAGAGGGAATGTATACTATATAGATCTTAGAACCTACTATAGTAAGTAGCCTGCTAGGCACTGTTTTAAAGGCTAGCTTTTAAGCTTTAAGTCTTTTTTCTAAAGGAATTAAGACCTTATAATAAAAGCCTATAGCTTTAAAAGAGCTATAATTAGGTATAAAGGGCCTATTAAAGTTATTAGCTAATAATTATACCAGGCACGCTAGTTTAGTTAAATTTGCTAATAAATTTATAGAATTTATAACTAAAAAAAGGATAAAATTCTATAAAAATAACAGCAAACTAAACTAATGTAGAGTAGCCTGTAATCTATTTAAAATAATATAGATAGAACGCTTAGCTAATTTATTTTACTTATAGATATAAGGGGAAGAGGTTGTAAATTTTATCCCCTTTTTAGCTAGCTAGCCCTATAAAGCAGAATTAATTTCTTTACCTCTATTAAAATATAGATGTTTAGGGTAGGTACTAAACTTATTCTTTAGGGATCTAAAGAAGCTTTTAATAGCTAAAAATACAGTA